>JAJOOR010001775.1:0-102184 GCA_036250505.1 Solanum acaule
ATTATAATAAAATAAACAACGAAGATATTGAAAATGTTGAGCTTGATAATCAAAGATAGCCTTTTTAATTGTATTTCTAGTAAAACCTTTAAAATGTGAATTATACACAATTTGAATATAATGAATAAAATCGGGATTTTCAGCAAAACTAAATGGCAAACCCATAACAACAATCATTTTAGCTAATTCTTCAAGATCTTTTTCTCTACTATATGACCATTGTATACTAGAGCCAGAAACATTAGAAGGATTTAACTGTGTTTGGACCATATTAGAGCCCTCTACTCCTACATTTTCAGGAAGGGTGGTACAATTCTTTTTAGCTTCGGCTACAGCTTTAGCATGCAAAAATTCATTTTTACAACATGACATTAAATGATTACTCAAATGTCCTGTCCCACCCTGTTTTCCTACAGTTTTATGATTCATTCTATGTTTACATTTATTACAAATAACTTGTATTTTATCTTCATTCTAAGTCATAAATTGCCACACAACTGATTTTTTAGCGCGTTTTACCTTAGTCTTAGGATGCACAGGGGAACAGGAGCAGGACAACGAAAGGGAGCGGGAGGGGAAATGGGACTGGGAGTGGGAGTAGCCATAGCTGGCTGAGTTTCATCATCATCATATTCATCAACATCATTATTAAAACTATCAATATAATCATTAACATCATCATGTTCATCATCTTCAGGTAATTCCTCATCAAAATTACCAAACCTTCTTTGTAAATGTTCATGATAAGGATCTAATCCACTATTACTATCAATATTAAAAACAATTTCATCAACTTGCGTATAATCATCCGTATTTATTCTTAATTGAAAAGTTTTTTTAGTTTTAGATTTAGAAATACTACTGGTTTTTTAATTTTTCTTGAATTTTGAGCTCCATAAATTAGTGATCGAATCAACTATGGTTGTTTTACCCTTGTCAACATTGTTTTAACCGGAATTCATATTCAAATATAAAAAGTGAGTAAATTATATATATTACGAATATGTAATGCAAAGTTTTAAACAAATAAATTACTAAATAAGTAGAGACTAGAGACTAATTACTCACAAAATAAATAATTAAATGCAAACAAATAAATAACTAAATGAAAAGTGAGTTGAAACAAATGTACCAAACGTCTACTTAAAAAAGTAGACGTGTATGACCAAAAGCCGAAAATTGAAAGTTGAATTTTGAAGCTCCAATTTCCAAAGACCAAATTTGTAATTTTAACGAGAATAAAAGATTAGAGAGGTAGAGACTAGAGAGAGTAGAAGGTAATATTTTTGTGAGTGAAACGAATGATAGATTGGGGGTATTTATAGTTGAAAAAAAGGATGAAAATGTAGTTTTTAGAAGGTTGGGGTATTAAAAAAAGTTTAGCGGGTAGGGAGGTGTAAAGGGGAGTTTTGGGGGTGAAAGAGCAGCTGGTGGGGCCCAAAACCCGTTGCCCAACGTCTCTCAATGGCTATATAATTAAGATTTTTTTTTAAAAAAATGAACCAGACCGAACCGGGACGAACCGGGACCGGAACTGGGACTAACCGGTAAATCCCAATTTCCGTCCCGGTACCCCTCCCGGACTCGCGTAAAACCGATATAAGTCGGAACCAAGACGAAACTGGTAACGGACCGGGATGGACCAGAATCGAAACCGGCACCTCCCGGTTCCGTTGCCAGACTTAGTATCACCCCCTGAATTGAATGATGTTTCTATTCGATAAATTTTATTCCTATGACTCATTTGAACATGTTCATACTTCCCACTTGAATCTTATACACATATCGATCCCTGTGGGATTCGACCCCAACTCATTTAGTTGGGTTATATACTGACTAACAATCATTGATACTTAGAATTGGATGAAGTGTCCTTGAAACGTTAATCAAAATGGCACCGCTGCCAGGGAGTGGTGTTGTTTGACATTCTTTTGGTGAAGTTGTATTTTGTTCTTTTTAATCATAGTTGAATCTACTTACTTTTAGTTTTGGTTTTTGTGTTGTTGTTTTAAAGTAGGGGAAATGAGTGTCAACGGCAGCAATGGTAGCAAAGTGGGCCACCAAGATGACATCAGAAACCTCAATGATGTCAATGATACGAATGTAAATGACCCAAACCTAGTGGGTGGAGTTGGTTCCATTCGCTTGTCTCCGGCTGAAGGGAACGGTGTGTTCCACATTAAAAGCACCATGTTGCAACTCTTGCAATTGAAAGGGTTGTTTGGTGGGTTGGCTAATGAGGATCCCCATGAGCATATAAGGAACTTTGTTGATGTTTGTGGGTTGTTCTCCTTTAAGAACATATCTCAAGAGTCGGTCCGGTTGAGGTTGTTCACATTTTCTCTAATGGGAGAAACATGTAAGTGGTTGGCTAAATTGCCAACAGATTCCATCACTTTGTGGGAAAAGCTTGTCACTGCATTCCAAGTGCGATTTTCCCTCCTTCGAAGATGATGACACTTAGGGACAACATCCAAAGCTTCACGTGTTTGGAGGGTGAGATAATCTATGAGACTTGGTTAAGATTTAAGAAGTTTGTGCTGCAATGCCCAACTCATGGTTTGCCCGACAACATTTTGCTGCAATGCTTTTATCGAAGCCTTGATTCGGTGAACAAGGGAGTAGCTGATCAAATTTCTCTGGGAGGTCTGATGCAACAACCTTATGTTATAGCAGCCATGGTATGACCAAAATTAATCGAGCATGGTACACCCTTGAAGATCAGGTCTCCCCTCTCACTTTTAAATTGACAACGGGGCATGTTGAGAAAGATCAAGAGAGGGTACCAATACATGGTTAAGATGATGACCCAACTCGACAATTTAGCCAAGAATGTCATGGGAGTTGGTGCTAGAAGTGTAAATGCTATGGGTGTTGGGTGTGTAAACCCTGATGAGGCCAAGTTTTAAGCACTGTACAACGAGGAAGTGAACTTCCTAGCCAACCAAAGAGGAAGTTATTGTGCAAACTACCCAAGGCAGGGTGGTAACCAATGTTGGAACAGGGAGGAGGGCTAGAGAGATCGTGATAGAGAGTGGAGGGATCGTAACCCCACTTGGAAGGAAAGAGACGGGGAAAAAGATAGGTATGTTCCTCCCCACGAGCGTCAAAAGCCCAAAGATTCTGAGGGTGGCCGGGCTGAGGATATGCTCTCTCGTATTCTCAACAAGGTTAAAAGGTCCGATAAAATTTTGAAGGAGATGAAGGAAGACGTATCAACCCCTAACCAGATGATGACCTCTTATTTCGTCTCTATCAAGCAGTTGGAGATCGAAATGGGTTAAATTTCTTCTCATTTAAACCCAAGACAATAAGGGGGGTTCCTCGTGATATTATGGCCAACCCCAAGAATGATGTTTGAGTGGGGACTTGCGTCGTGCCATGACGTTAACTAAGGCATTGCTTGGGAGGCAACCCAAGTTTTTGTTGCTGTATTTTATTTTTTGGAATAATGTGCGTTGATTGTGTAGGTTGAAGTGTAGAATGTGTTTGAAAAGTGCAGGTTGACGAGCAAAATGACCAGTCGGTGACTCTCAGAAGAGGTCGGCGTGCCCGACTTGGACCGCCGTTGGGCTCAGGAAAATATTAGGTTGGAGTCTGTAAAACTCGGTGGGCCCATGGGAAAGTCGGTGAATCACCGAACAGGTCGATGAACCCGACTTTGTCTGCCATTTTGACCCCAAAGTTAATTAAAGGTCCTGTAAAACTCGGCAAGGTAGGTAACTACTTGGTGTGTCATTGAGTGGTTCGGCGAGGAAAAATAACATCGCCGAAAGGGCGAACTGAACGGTTTTAAAAGGCCAAATGTTTAAACTTTCAAACTCTTTCACATTCCCTCACTTTTTAACTTCATACAATCACATCCCCACTCTATATTTCCCATATATTTAGCATTTTACCGCTTTTTAGTTGTCAATCTTGTGTTCGGAGTTGGAAATCTTTGCCTCCTAACATTTCAAATCGTAATTCGACATTAAGGGTTGGTTTTTTGAACCCCAAACTCATATATAACAATTGAACTCATTTGCAATTGATTAATTCTTTTTGATGTGTGTTGGGCCTCTCTAAAATCGTATTTGTGTTCTTGTGTGCCTATTTTAATTTCGACATCGTGCCTAAATTTTCTAAGTTGTTAATTTCCTGAATTGCATGCTTTAAAATTGATCAAAATCTTATAGGTTGTGCTTTATTGTTTTTGAGTCTAGTCAGGTGATGTGTGAGTAACCCAAATTGTACTACATGACGTGCTTTGCCCAATGATGGAGGGTTTGATGTCATTCCTAAGGGCTAAAGTAGTCAAATGGCTAATTTTGGCCAAACCGGGGGAAGTCTGAGTACCCCGGTGGCATGGGTCTAATGGGTCTGGGCATAATTGAGAATGTGTGGTTTGATTTTGTTTTTCGGGGCTGCGGGGTTGATTTTGGAAGTTGGGGTTTAAAATGGGCACGTTGGGCAGTTTGGCAAGCTGGGTCGAGCTCGCCGAACCACTTGGTGGTTCGCCGAAATCCCCCTCGATTGCCCTTAATTTCATGCTTTTGTTGATATTGGTTCTATAACTTTTGGCAAGATGCCTAAGCTCATCGAGTGCACTAGACGACTCGCCGAAAGTCGTCTTTGATCACCCTTTCTACGCCTCTATCCCCTAAAATGCACTGTAACTTTCGGCAGGCTTGTTTGTGCTCGCCGAATGAGGTCGACGATTCGCTGAATGGGCCTTTCCTTCACCGACAGGCCATTTTTCTGGAAAATGTTTAAGCAAATCCTTTCGGCGAGCCCGATCTAGATCGCCAAAGTGATTTGGTGACTCACCGATCGGTTCAGCGAGTCTTACTGCAATTTATTTTCTGCATTTTTCTTGAAGCGTTCTAACTTATTTTGG
Organism: Solanum acaule; assembly: GCA_036250505.1. Lineage (NCBI taxonomy): Eukaryota > Viridiplantae > Streptophyta > Magnoliopsida > Solanales > Solanaceae > Solanum > Solanum acaule. The sequence goes on from JAJOOR010001775.1 coordinate 4,880, forward strand.
TGTGTTTTGCAGATATGGCAAGAACCAACCTAGATATGCCACCCCGGAAATGAGCACGGGGCATAGTGATTAATGAGGGGGCAACTAACCCTCCTAAAAAGGGAAAGATGGCACCTCCCAATGGAGGATAAGGCAAGGGCAAAGTGCCCGAAGCTGGGAGACCGGAGCACAACTCCGGATGTGATGGGGATTCATTTACCTTTTAGGTCTCACTCTCCGAGCCTGATGATGACAAGCCTCTACAGTCTCGGCGAACAGAAATTCTTGCTAGGTCTCACCAAGATTCGTCCAGAGTTCCAGAGGCAACTGCTCCTGCTACTGATACAGTGCCAGCTCTGGCACAGACTGTGGTTCTAGCGCCACCAGTTCAGGGTCTTCCTCCTCGGCTGCTCAACTGGCTAGAGGTCGAGAGATTGAGGACGATTCTTGAGGAGATTTTGCTGTCCACAGAGGGCTTAGAGCACAAGTACCCTCTATTATTAGACACACTATGGTGGCACATATTAGATATCTTTACCAGGCCTTGAGGCCCATATATCCCCACCTAGGTCCGTGAGTTCTATTCTGCTTATGATGATCTAGTTCCTCAGGGGAAGAAGAAGGCTAGTGCCTTCAGATCGGTGAAGTCCGTCTTGGTCCAAGGGAAAGAACTGGGGTGAAACAGAGATCACATCAATTCTGTTTTTGACAGAGCTACGGGGTTCGAGCATGAGTATGAGGGTCTGACAACAACTCAACCCCTGGATGACCTAAAGGGCTGGCTTACTCCTTTATTTCTGATACCACCTGAGGTGGATTGAGGCAGAAATCCAGATAGAGAAGAAGGACTTGAATGTAGCTGGACGGTACTGGTTTGGATTCATCAGCAGTTCCATCATGCCTTCACAGAATGAGTCCATCCTCCGCCATGCAAAGGCAACTTGTCTAGGAGCGATCATAGAAAAGAAGCGGCTCAACTTGGGACTTATTATTGAGAAGGAGATGGCCTTGAGGGCCAAGCAGCACCAGGCAGGCATCCCTTCCTTTCTCGGTCTTGATCACAGAGCTATGCCAGCGTGCAGGAGTTCCTCGAGACGAGAAGAGGGACATCAAGATCACTCCCACATCATCCACAGACATCCGACGCATAGAGGTTGAGTACACTCGGGAGGAGGCAGAAAGGAGGAGAGCATCTTCGGTGGATACATCCCCAGAGGTTGATGTTGATTCGATACCTGCAGAGGCACCTTTGCCTACTTCGGCCTCCGGGCCTTCAGGTACATCTACTTCCACTTCCTCCCTGGCTCCTGGTGTTTCTACTGTTTCCCAGCCCACCAGGATTACTCAGGCCATGATCCTGAAGATGGAGCACTTAGCCCATTTCGCTAATGTACGGGCTACTCGGTTGGAGGCTGAGGTACCCTGGATGATTAAGAAGGCCATCCTAGCTGCATTGATACCCCTCCAGACTTTTATTGATGATCTCATGATGAGAGTCACGACGTGTGAGGGTCTACATGGGGTCACTTTAGAGGTGACGACTTTAAAAGCCGAGGTTGTTGATTTGATAAAGGATGTGGACTACTTAAAGTCCATAGATTGCACTTCACTTTTGGAGATAGCCAATGATATGGATGCCCCGGCTACTTCTGAGATTCCTCCGGCCACCACTGCAGACGTGCCAATGGATGATGTGGCAGCTGATGAGTCGGAGAAAGAGACAAACGGGAGCAGATAGAGGTGCCAGAAGACACCATCTATGGAGACTTGCCAGACCTCGAGGAGACGATTGTACAGTCAGTAGTTTAGACATCGCTAACAGAGATGTCCATGGCAGGCCCTAGTGGAGCCAGTGCTGCTGATGTGACATCGGGCACTGATTCCCCAACAGATGGAGCGACTGTGTAGAGAGAACCTTTCTTTATCTCCCTCTCTGTCATTTTCATTGATTTTTTAGTATTTTGTTGCATTTGAGGACAACTGCTTTTTATTTGTGGTGCAGTGAGGTATTTCTATACCTACCTTTTGACTATCTTTTGTATATATTGGGTTTTTGCGTTGTAAATTGTGGTGTTGATTTCTATTCTGTGGATGTTTGAGCTTATGGCTCTTTGCTTTGAATGTAAATGGTTTTTGACCCTTTCTAAAAAAATTTGCCACCCCTTGTGTGATTGTGGTTGTTCTTGTTCAAATTTGAGTATCGGTTATGATCAATACCGATGACTTGAATAGTGCTCTTTATCGAACAAAAATGAATGCGCGGCTATGATGAGGCCAAATGAAGTTGCATAGACAATATGTGGACTTATTGCATCTCGTTGTGACTAGCTGATTATAGAATGAGTCTCTTGTGATGAACATTGCACACCAGCAAAAGTGTGGAGTCTTGTTTGATATTGGTGCCAATGCCTTGTGTGATGAGCTTACCGTGAACCTTGCGTGATGACGCCTGGAATTTTTCCCGTTGGTCCATTTGACTAAGTGATGCAAGCTCTTGAAATGATCTTAGGCAACAATTTTGAAGAGTGAAACAATTTGACAATATACCTCTTTTGTGGCCAACCTTGTGAGTGTGTGAACTTTGCTTGAAACCCTTTTGAGCCTTATCCTTTTCTTGGAAAAAACTTGATGAAATTTGTAACCCCTCTTTATCCATTCACCTATAATCCTCATGAAGTGTGGTTTGTTTGAATAGCCAACGTAGGCCAAAAGCCTAAGTTGCGGGTGTGGTGAAAAGAGAAGGTAAATCAAGAAGTGTGAAGAAGTTCCCATTGATCCATGGTTTTGAAAAAGATGGAACCCCTCCATAAAAAAAAGAAGAAAAAGAAAAGAAGAATGAAAAAGAAAAAGAATGAAAAAGTTGTGAAATAAAAGTTATGAAAGTTGCAAAAGAAATGGGGTGTCCGGTATTCCATTTGAAGTGAATAATGGGGTGAATTTTGAGCACAAGTGAAAATGTTGAAGAAAAGGAAAGAAAGTGATGTTCATACCACATTTCAAGAGGATAGCAACCACTGGGACTAAATGACCATACGTTTAAATTAATCCCCATTACAAGCCTTGAAAATACCTTTTTGATCTTGAGTGAGCTGAAGTGAATGTTGATTGGAAAATTAGGAAAAACCTATGGGCGAAGTCATGCATATGTTCATATTTGTGAGTGTGAGAGTTGTATGTGATTTTAGAACTATAATTTGTTGAAAAATAGTGTGTGAATGTGGAATCATTCTTGTTGTGAGGGCATTTGAGTACCTTTGTTGAGCTTGAACTTGCATTTGAAGCAAGTATTGCGAACTTGAGAATCTTTGATGATGGTGAGTCACAACTTGAATCTTTGAGTGCACAATTTATCCTTGCATGAGTAAGTTGAGTCTTGTTGTGTGCATTCATGAATAAGTCTTGTGTAGCACTGTCTGAGACATCCTTTTTGAACTGTTGAACTTGAGTTTTACTTGAGGACAAGCAAAAGTTTAGGACTAGGGTTCACTCTCTCGAGAAGAACCTCATGTCGACCCAATCCAAACGGCCATCAATTTAGTAGTCTTAGTTTTACGACCTCTCTCTCGAGCAAGCCGAAAACACAAAGGTGAAATCGTATTCGCAACTACAATTTCATTAAGTTGCACCACAACTACTAAACGAAATCACATCTAAACAGCAAATAATTCATCAACAAGCAAGACCCAACAGATAATCTAACCCATATTCACAAAATCACACCCCAAGAATTGGGGTTTTAGCTAGACATGTAAAAAAGATAGAAATTTATACCAATATGAGTTTGCATTCAAATGGGTATGAAGATTTAAGTCTTAAAAGAAGCTAAGAGTGAAGAATCCACAAGACCCAAGTCCAAATTCTTGGGGTTGAAACCCTTTGAATCTTGAAGCTCTTTAAAACCCTCTCCAAACTTAGAACTCAAAATTCTATATTAAAAATATGATATTAAGCTACAACTCTCAACGAGTATTTATAGTTTTCAAAAATCTATGCTACAACAGATCATTCGGCGTCGTTAGTCGAGATCGCCGATCAACTCGGCGTCCGCCCTTTGGTAGGTTTCATCGCCGTCTTGCTCTATCCTTTAGCATCATCGTGTTTTGGATCATTGGGCGACATAGTACTGATTCGCGGAACTGCTCGGCGACACTCCGACTGCTCCTTTTCACCGCCGATATGATCATTTCTTTTAGGGCTCAGCACACTGGAACAAAGGCGAGGATAAGACCTTTTGGCGACTCGCCGAACGGGTTCGGTGTTTCTCAGATCTTCATTTCTTCGTTCTTTCAGCTGCCTTTGTTTCATTTTGCTAAGTAGTGTCCATGCTTTCCCTCCAACTCCAAATACCTTAAACTTAAGGGTTTTCATCAGATATTGAGACAAAATATGCATTTGAGGACACTAATTCTATCAAAATATAGCCCTAAATGAGTCCAATTTGTGGACTTATCAACACCCCCTACTTAAACTTTTGCTTTTCCTCAAGCAAACTCGAGTTCGGCTTTTCAAAAAAGGTGTCTCAAATAGTGCTATACAAGAATCAATCATAAATGTACACAACAAGACTTAACTTACTCATGAAAGGATCAAATGTGCACTCAAAGTTTCAAGTTGTGACATACCATTATAAAATAATCTCGAGCTCACAATACCTGCTTCAAATGCAAGTTCAAGCTCAACTATTGTGTTCAAATGCCCTCATACAAAGAATGATTCCATATTCACACAATGGTTCACAATTAAAGCTTCGGAATCAGATGCAACGCTCACACTTACAAAGAAGAACACAATGCATAATTTCACCTATAGGTTTGCCCGTATTTTCCAATTAACACTTGCTTCAGTTCACTCAAGATCACAAAGGTCTTTCAAGGCTTGAAATTGGGAGGAGTGCAAAGATATGGTCATTTAGGCTCCGTGACTTTCATCCTCATGAAATGTGGTGTTCACAACACTTCCTTTCCTTTTCCTTCATCATTCTATTTAGTACTCATAAGTCATCCTATTATTCACTTTCCATGGATTGTTTGGAAACCCCATTTCTTTTGTACTTTATTCCACAACTTTCTTTTTTCAATCTTTTTTTATATATATATATGGAGGGTTTCCATTTTTCTCAACACCATGGGTTGAAGGAGACTTTCCTTGCACTTCTTGACTCGCTCTTATCTTTTCACCACACCCCCAACTTAGGCTTTTGGCCTAAGTTGACTATTCAATTAACCACAACTTCATGAGGATTATGGGTGATGGATTGTTTTCATCAAGTTTCTTCCAAAGAAGGGTAAGGCTCAAGGGGTGTTCTAAAACGGTTCACACACTCACAAGGTAGGCCACAAAAAAGGTATATATCAAATTGGCTCACACTCTTAGAAGTTGCCTAAGATCATATCAAGAGATAACATCATTTAGTTGATCGGACCAATGGGGAAAATTCTAGGATCCATCATGCATAGTTCACAGGTAAGCTCATCACACTAGGCATTGACACTATAAGTCAAACAAGACTCCACACTTTCGCTAGTGTGCAACGATCATCATAAGAGACTCGATTTGATCATTGGCTAGTCACAATGAGATGCAAAGAGTTCACATATTGTCTGTGCAACTTCATTTGACCTTCTTGTAGCCGCACATTCATGTTTGTTCTATTAGAAGCACTATCCAAGTCATCGGTATTGATCGGAACCGATACTCAAATTTGCAAAGGAACAACCACATTCAACACAGAAGGGGAAACAAATTTTTTTCGAAAGGGTCAAAATCATTTTGCAATTTAAAACACGGAGCCACAAGCTCAACCCTCCACAAAACAGTGTATAAAACATAATTTTTAAACAGAACAACCCAAATATATACACAAAAACACAAGTCACAAATAGCACACAAAAGATGAGCCTCACCCCACCACAATTAAAATGTATTTGTCCTCAAATACAAATGAAATAAAGTATCCAAAAATGAAAGTAAGTAAGACAGAGAGGGAGGTAAAGAAAGGCTACTGTCTATGCAGTCTCTCCATCTGTCTGGGCCTCAGTGTCTGGTGTGATACTCTGAATTTGGGCATCATTGCCCAGGTAACCTCTGAGGGAATAGTAGTGCCATATCTAGTAGGAGTTGTTGTGGACGTCTTAGTCGGCGATGTCTAGATCACCGGTTGCACAACCGTCTTCACAAGATCTGGCAAATTTCTAAATATGCTCTCCTCTCGATTCTCTATCATCTCATCATCATGTACCACTATCTGCTCTTCGTCGGTCTCTGTATCTGACACCTCATCTGCTGTCGCATCTCTGTGTACATCTCCAGTGGTGACCGGAATCTCAGGAGCGTCCAAGTCGTCTGCCTTCCCTATTAATGAACTGAAGTCGGTAGACTTTAGATAGTCTACGTCCTTCCTTAGATCTGCTACTTCAGCTTTCAAAACCGTTACCTTGGAGGATTCCCCTTGTCTGCTCTCACAAGCTGTGACTCTCATAGTTAACACATCAATAAAAATCTGAAGGGGGGTGAGTGCAGCAAGTATGGCACTCTCGATCATCCCTGGAATAGATCTCTCAAGTCGAGTTGCCCGTGTATCAGCTGATTGGGCCAAACGCCCCATCATTAGGATCATGGCCTGAGTAATCCTGACAGGTTGGGAGAAAGAGGAAGCACATGGGGCCTGTGAAGAAGAGGAAGGAACGAATGTACCTGAAGTCCTACAGGCCGGAGTAGGTGAAGATGCCTCTGTGGGTAATGAGTCAACATCAACATTCGGAGAAATATCTGTCAGATCTGCTCTCTTCCCGTCAGCCTACTCTCGTATGAACTCAGCCTCAATACGCTGGATGTTAGTGGAGGATGAAGGTATGACCTAAATATCCCTCGTAGTGTCCCGGGGGTACTCCAGCATGTCGGCACAGCTCAGTGATCAGGACTGGGAATGGCAGAGAAGTCAGTTTCTGTTTGGCTCTCATGGCCATCTCCTGTGAAATCAGCAGTCCTAGGTCTATGTGCCTCCTGGACATGATAGAACCGAGACAAGCTTCCTTAGGATGGAGCAAAATGGACTCGTTCTGGGATGGCATTATGGTGCTATTGATAAAGCAACCAGAACCTGGCAGCAATGTTCATGTCCCTCTTCTCAATAGGAGCCCCTATCCCGATCCACCTCAGGGTGGTATTAGAAATCAGAGGAGCCAACCAACCCTTTAGGTCATCTAGGGACTGAACAATAGACAACCCCTCGTAAGGAAGTGCAGAATGCAACGGTCTACCTAATATAGTGTTTATATATTTGCTATTGCAATCCACTTCCTTGCCTCTGACCATGACCGACTTTACCGATCTAAACTCGCTTGCCTTCTTTTTTCTCTTGGGCACCAACTCCCCATAAGTTGTGTAAAATTCCCTGACCTAGGAAGGAATGTAAGGGCCTCGAGGCCTTGTGAACTGCTCAAACTCATGGTAGAGGAGGGTGTCCATAACATCGAGATATTTGCCTTCCAGGCCCTCCATAGATAATAGCTTCTCCTCTAGTATGGTCCGTACCCTATCACCTTTCAATCTGTTCAGCAGTCTAGGTGGAGGAACGATGGGGAGTGCAGGGATCACTGGAGGTGTCTGAGCTGGCACAGATTCTGTAGCAGCTAAGGGAATTCTAGTAGATGTGGATTGAGATCTAGCCCGGAGTTCATCCCTTCGGTTAATCAGAAGCTGCTCATTTTCTAGTTCAAAAAATTAGCCTGGGTTTCAACAACTACTCCTTTCCTAGCTATGTGCTTCTTTCTTTTGCCTTTGTCTGCCAGTGGGAGTTCTTGCCTTCTCTTCTTTGGGAGATTTGATCCCCCTTCGTTTATATTTATGCCCTGTGCTTTTGTCTTGGGTGGCATGGTTAGATTTGTACGTACAATATGTGCAAAGGATCGGGAGAAATTAGGAGTTAATCAAACACAAGCACAGAAAATCTATTGCAAACAGGATCGTCGAACCTCTTTGGCGAGCTAGATTGGGCTCGCCGAAGGGATTGGCTTAAAAATTAAGGCAAGTCGGCGATGTGAAGGCCCTTTCGGTGATTCGCCTACTACTTTTGGCAAGAAAGGATTTATCCGCCGAAAGTTACAGTGCAGCAATAGTTTTAGGGGTGCAGACAAAGGGCGATTAATTAGACTTTTGGCTTTCTTGCCGAGTACTTTTGGCGACCTCAAGCTTTCTCGCCGAAAGTCACAGAATCCAACAACACATATAGCATGAGATTAAAGGCGATATGGGGTCATTAGGCGAACCATCAAGTGGTTCGGCGAGCTCGACCCAGCTCGCCAAACAGCCCAACGTGCCTATTTCCAACATACCTTCTCAAATTCAACCCCGCAACCCCCGAAAAAAAATCAAAGCATGCACTAATGGAATTTAATCAAGACCCGTAATACCCATTACCCCAGAATACTCAGATTTTTCCTAGTTTTGCCAAATTTGGCCATTTGACAATATTTGCTCTTAAGAATGATGTCACCGCTCTATCATTGAGCAATTCATGTCAATTAGCCCAAACACGGGCTACTCAGACTTTACCTAATCAATCCAAACAACATGCAAGCACAACCCAACAAAATTTCATCCATTTAAAAGCACAAATACACAGACATTTGACGATCAAAACAATACGGGCAAGATTTTCAAATTGAAATCGGCATAGAAACATTCTAATCCTATCAGAGAGGCCCAACACACGACAGTACGATATGATCATTGCAAATGAGTACAAAATTTTCAAAAGTAAACTTGGGATTCGGAAAACCTTATATGCCAATTGAAATAGGATTGAAATGCTAGGTGGCAAAGAAATCCTAGTTCTGACCATCAATCAACAACTAAAATACTAATGGAAAGCAAGAATATTGAAAATACTACCTTGGTGTGAGTTTGTGAAGTTTAAAAGCGAGAGAAAGTGAAGAAGTTCAAATTCTGAGACCTTGGCCATTATAAACCGTCCAGTTCGCGTCCATTCGGCGATGTTAGTCGCACTTGTCGATCTACTCGGCAATGGTCACTTGGCTTGCCGAGTTTTACAGGACCTTCATCCAAATTGAGGGTCTAAACGGGGGTCTGAATCATGGTCACTGACCTAGTTGGTGGCACGCCGAACTGCTTTTTAAGCTCGCCGAGTTTTACAGGCTCTGAATTAAACTTGTGTTGAGCCAAACAGCGGTCAAGTCAGGCACGCCGACCTTTTCAGAGTACGCCGATTGACCATTTTACTTGCCACTTTGCACTTTCCAAACACTTTCTGCATTTAAACCTGTACAACCAACACACCATTATTTATAAAAGCAAACTAAAGCATTTAAAGGGTTTTGGGTTGCCTCCCAAATAGCTCATTAGTTAATGTCGTGGCACGACGCATGTTACCATTCAAGCTTCATTGTTGGGGTTAGTCATATTATCACTAGGCAACCCCCTGTTTTTCTGCGAGTGGAGATGAGGCAACGCATGACCCATAAGGTTTTCAAGCAGCTGGACAGCTCTGGAATGAGACCAAATCATTCACTTAATCCCTTCAATGTTTTCTTTCAATTCATCCAGTTCCCTATCTTACTCAGTCATCTTGTGGAGAATGGTTGAGAGCATTCCCTCATTGCGTTTAACCTCATTGTCCTTGGGACTTCTTCGCTCATGAGGAGGGAAATATTTATCCTTCCTCTTGCACTGAACTTCGATCTTCACCATCTTTTTGGCCAACTCATCGATCTAAGTTATCAGTGTGGCCAACATGAAGTCCTTTTCTACTTCTTGGTTCATTTTAGCCATGTTGTCGAGCAGTTGGACTGCCCTCGCATATGGCTGTTTTGCAATACCATCCGAAATGACTTGGTCGACCAACCTCTTGTTTCCGGGGCCAAGACCTCTGTAGAAGCAGTCAAGGAGTATTATGTCGGGAATGTCATGAATTGGGCATTGAGTGATCAGTTCTTTAAACCTTGCCCATGCCTTGTGGAACGTTTCACACTCCAATTGCTTGAAGGTTAGGATACGATCCCGAATCATCATTACCTCTAATGGAGGAAACTCCATTAGCTCGCAAGTGTTGATTGATATATTCACTTCCTCTGCTTTTGAAGTACAAATCATCAAAACAAACCTAAAATTAAAGTTAGTAAAACTACAACTAAGAAGAACAAAAATTCTACTAATCTAAGAATTCTCAAATAACACCACTCCCCGGCAGCGGTGCCATTTTGATGTTTGCGTAATCAATACACAACTTCCAATGCAAGTGTCTACGATCGTAAAATAGTAAAGTAACCCAACCAAGGGTTGGGATCGAGTCCCAATGGAGTGGTTTTGAGAATTAATAGAAAAATAAAATTTAGTCCTAACTAGTCATAGCTAAAAACATTATCGAATAAGAACATGTTAAATCTAAGGGGTGACACAAGAGTGTCAATTAACAATGGGGGTTTGTCACAAGTAAACAAAAATCAGCGAAAATATAAGAAGTACTAATCAAGGAGAGGGGATTCTTGGGATGTGATAGGAATACGGGATAAACTAAACTATAAGGTACATGCTTTTGATAATAAATCCGTTGAATATTTGTGACTAGGCTAGACTATAGTGGGGGTAAATTCTCTCTCAAGCAACTTACCCCGAATCAACTAGGTTTCTCTCAAACACCGAGTTGCCGCATGAAGAACATCCTTCGCCTTAGCCCACTTAGTCTCTCGAGTTGAGTGTGTGGGAGAAGGACTAGGGTTCACTCTCTCGAGCTGAACCTCATGTTGACCCAATCCCACCGGCCATCAATTTAGTAGTCTTAGTTTTACGACCTCTCTCTCGAGCAAGCCGAAAACACAAAGGTGAAATGGTATTTGCAACTAAAATTTCATGAAGTTCCACCAAAACTACTAAACGATATCACATCTAAACAACAAATAAATCATCAACAAGCAAGACCCAATAGATAATCTAACCCATATTCACAAAATCACACCCCAAGAATTGGGGTTTTAGCTAGACATGTAAAAAAGATAGAAATTTATACCAATATGAGTTTGCATTCAAATGGGTATGAAGATTTAAGTCTTAAAAGAAGCCAAGAGTGAAGAATCCACAAGACCCAAGTCCAAATTCTTGGAGTGGAAACCCTTTGAATCTTGAAGCTCTTTAAAACCCTCTCCAAACTTAGAACTCAAAATTCTATATTAAAAATATGATATTAAGCTACAACTCTCAACGAGTATTTATAGTTTTCAAAAATCTGTGCTACAACAGATCATTCGGCGTCGTTAGTCGAGATCATCGATCAACTCGGCGATCCGCCCTTTGGTAGGTTTCATCACCGTCTTGCTCTATCCTTTAGCATCATCGTGTTTTGGATCATTGGGCGATATAGTACTGCTTTGCGGAACTGTTCGGTGACACGCCGATTGCTCCTTTTCATCGCTGATTTGATCCTTTCTTTCAAGGCTCAGCACAGTGGAACAAAAGGCAAGGCTAAGACATTTTGGCGACTCGCCGAACGGGTTTGGCGATTCTCATATCCTCATTTCTTCGTTCTTTCAGCTGCCTTTGTTCCTTTTTGCTAAGTAGTGTCCATGCTTTCCCTCTAACTCCAAATACCCAAAACTTAAGGGTTATTATCAAATATTGAGACAAAATATGCATTTGAGGACACTAATTCTATCAAAATATATCCCTAAATGAGTCCAATTTGTGGACTCATCAGGTGTTGACGAGTCCGAGATTTGGACTCATTTAGGGCTTTGTTTATATATAATTAGTGTCCTCAAATACTTATTTTGTGTCAATAACTGATGTAAAACCCTTGATTTTCAGGTATATGGATTGAGGAACAAAGCAAGCAAAAAGGAACAAAACAGGATCAAAGGATGAAAAAAAGCATCCTAGTGATCTCCAAGATCACTCGGCAAATTGCCGAGTGGCTATTTGACCGCCTAAAGTTCAGTGTGCCAAGCCTGAGGGAAGAAATCAAGTTGGTGACGGAAAAAAGCAGTTGGCAGATCACCGAGTAGTTCTGCGATGCAGTGCTGGATCGCCTAAAGTTATAGACCTTGAGGATGCTGAATGCCAAGGCAGAAAGGCGATGAAAATGACCAAAGGGCGGCTCACCGAGTGGTTCGACGAGCCTGAGTTACTTCGTCGAGTGACTCTTCGCAACACATTTTTGATGAATATAAATACATTTTTGAACATTTAGTTTAGTATCTAATATCATACTATCTTATCATAGCTCATATTTTTAGAACTGAGACAAGTTTTCTCTAGTTTTTCCTAAGCTTTAAAGAATTGAAGTTTTTCACTTTTGAGAAATTGGAAGTGGGTCCTTGAGATTTTTCGGATTGGAGCTTTGTAAGGATGAATCTACTCTTGCCCAGTTGATGGTTAATCAATTTGGTAATGGTTTTTACCTTTTTATGATGTCTAGCTAAAACCCCAATTCTTGGGGTGTGATTATGTGATTATGGGCTGATTTAGTTTATGGATATTGCTAATTGTTAGTTTAAATGCTATTTAGAAGTGATTTCAATCATTAATTGTGGTTTAATTTAAGAATTGTAGTTGCAAATGCAGTTCTAGCCTTGTGTTCTTGGCTTGCTCGAGAGAGAGAGGTTTTAGATCTAAGGTTTTTGACTGATGGTCAGTGGGTATTGGGTTGACCTAGGTCCAGCTCGAGAGAGTGAATCCTAAGCCCAATCCCACACATTCAGCTCGAGAGAGTGAATGGGCTAAGGTGTGGGCTGTTCTTATTTTGCATGCTCGTTGATGTTCGAGAGAAATCAACTTGATTCTGGGTAAATTGTTCGAGAGAAAGTTTATCTCCTCTATAGCCTTGCTTACTCACTGATATTTAACTATTTTCTAATTGTTGCAATCATCCATTTGTCTATATTAGCTTATAATCGAATCACATCCCAAGAACCTGTCTCATTATTGTTCTCTCATATTGTTTGCCAATGTTTGAAGTTAATAATCAAAATCAAAACCCCCCATTTGACATTCGTGTCACCCCCTGATTTGAATGATGGTTTTATTCGATAACTTTTATTCCTATGACTGATTTGAACATGTTCATACTTTCCAATTGAATCTTATACACAAACTGCTCCCTGTGGGATTCGACTCCAACTCATTTAGTTGTGTTATATATTGACTAACGATCGTTGACACTTAGAATTGGATGAAGTGTCCTTGAAACGTTAATCAGAAAGCCTTTCAACCTTAGAATCACTATATTGTGAGATAACCTTTCACATCATATCATATTCATGCATGAGTGTGTATATGAGAATAACCTTTCAACAACACAACAACTAGATCATGATCATATTCACTTTATTGTCAAAGTGTTCTTAAAGCATATACTAAACTTCATAATTCATTCATAATATCAGAGTTTTCCCTTTCAAGGATCAAAGCTCATATTGAATCAACACATCTAGAATTCACTACATTAGACATGGATATTAACATAATTCAAGTAGTTCAATTAGTACAAGCATAACTACAACATTTTAGGTCTTTCGCCACCCCGAAAAAGTGTTGTCTAAACCATCAAAAAGTGTAGCCTTTGATCTAAGGGCACACTTTTTGACCTTAGGCAACACTTTTTCGGGGGTGGCCTAAGCAAGCATAACCTTTGATCTAAGGCCACACTTTTCAAGTGTTGCTTTAAATGCTACGCTTCAAAAGTGTGGCCTAAAAGCTACAAAGGCTACGCTTTTAGCACATCATATGGTAATACTTTTCATGACCTGACGCTACATTTTTCAAGTGTGGCCTTTACTATCATAGGCCACACTTGCAAAACGTAGCATTTGCTACCTCCTCTAAAGCTACATTTGTTAAGTGTTGTGTTTTTCAAGTTATATGGCACAATTTGAGATGAATAAGCCACACAAATAAAGTTCTATGGTCACACTTTAAAAGTGTGGCAATGTTATATAGGCTATAAATATTATTTTAAAATATTTATATGCCACAATTTTATTTTTTTGCATATTTCTGATTGTCACATTATACATTACTATCTTACTTAGTTGACTCTAAGCACAAAATTAGCTAATAAATAACTTAAAAATAATAATGTGAATATATAGATTTAAAATAAATATATAAAAAGCAAATTGTCTCATATTACAATTACTAAAAAAACAATATTACAAGATGTGTACTTGTAATTAATTTCACAAAACCAAAAATAAATTTAATCACAATTGTTCAAGAAGTCTCCATCATAGTCACATGGCTCTGCATATATTTTAGCTCCTAACTTCGTTCATGCTCCAATTCCTTAGGACATTAAACCACAAGTAAGATGCAAGACTACAAATAATATTGTTAACTAGAAAAATTGTAACAAAGATACATATTTTTTTCCTATACTATTTGCAGTCATCAAAAGAAAATCAATTTATAACTCAAATTAAGTGTATCAAAAAGAGAAATACCAACATTTGATTGAATTTAAGCAAAAAGTAGTGAAAGAGAACTTTAGAACATCAGCCACAAGTATAAGATGAAGTTAGAGGGTACCAAAGCGAACCATGCTAGGCTGAAGCAACCAGTGTAAACATCTAAAATTACATAAACAGAACAACCTAATATACTAAATATTCTGTATATCCATTCATTAATTAGCAGTTCCGAATTTGGGCGTGAGACTAGCTATGGTTTCTCTTCTTTCTAAGTCATTTTCACATCTTCATCTGAGAGCGAGTACTAGGTGTTAATACGTTTTTACTTGGATCTAGCAAGATATGATTATAGAGAAGGGGAAAAGTTGGACACAAACAAGTGCAAATATAGATCAGATTTTTTTTTGACAGTTGAGAAATCCCTGAGGGCCTTCTAATCCCAAACATGGGTCTAAGTTCTCAGATTTCTGTAACAAACTCGACTCAATATGTAACTTTAATAGAATAAAAGAGCCCAAAACGTGTCTTTACTCAAGAAGAAACGCATTGCATCATCATTGATTTTCTCATACCAAGTTAAATGTCAATTCACTCTGCTAAATTCTAAACATTTAGCCTCAAAAGAAACGCTAGCCAAAAATTAGATCTCATCAGCACTGTAGATTTACAACTCCACATGTAAGAGTCAGAATACATTTCATTGCTGAAAGAGAAAATGGTAAGCACACCACGAACCTAACTGATTTCAAAGTCAGTACGTGGACATACCTAGTTAGAGAATGATAGAGATAAAGAATTGTTTATATCACATATCTATCAAGAATACTTAACACTTCTAGATAGCGGATACTATTGTTGGTAATTGAAGATCAAAGAAGTCAGCTACTCTTAAAGGATTCAAACCTATAGTTGACAAGTACATATCGACTGTGTACGTGAATTTCCTCTAAAAACCTACGAAATTACTTGAACACAGTTATATCAGCACATAACACATGTCATTATTTGCAGGTTTTACAAGCCAGGTTTGTACATTTGACAAGCACCAAGGAATCAATTAAATGGATAGAATAATGTGGGAGATCATTAACACTTACTGCACCAAAACCAATCTAGTCTACTATTAAAACCGGAATACCAACAAGAAGGGTCTTCTGTGAAAATTCAAACTAATAATTGTTTAGGAAAAAGGACAGGTACCATACGAAAAGAAAAAACTAGAAACCAGTAACTGACAAACTTGATTGATATTCCTCTATTATTGATGATAAACGCGAGGGAAATTATTAATTGCCTAAACAGAAAATGAAATCAATAAGCTTAGTAGTTAGAAAAAAGTCTGGTACTTTTTTGTCAACAACATGTCCAGCGTAATCCCACAAGTAGGGTGATAGTGCAGTAATGTTCATTGTCAATAACCCAATGTCACAAGCATTAAGACGTAGAAATCACACAACTAGTTAAACCACTAATACATCATAAAATACACACTGACATTGCTTTGAACCAACACTTGTAATCTCCATTGTGGTAAATCCAACAAATGCGTATATATATGGAGAGCTTCCAGTAATATATGCGCATTTCAAGCATCCTACTTAATTTTGGTAAAACAGATGATGTTGATTAGTATATCATTTACTTTTCCAAGAACTGAGATGATACAAAAGCCCATGTAAGTAGGTTATTTATTTAGGGTATTTACCACTCAGAATGGTGTTCCTGGTATAGAACACTACACGGGAATATCTTTAGATTTTGCACTTTTGGCTGGAGTCTTCTTCTGAATTCTCTTACAGGAAGCACTTGAACAAGTTCTTTCGACCTCTGTTTGCGCGCTATCAGTAGCACAAACTTTCTTTCTTTTCGAAACAAGACAAATGAAATAATCTGTACAACATAGCATATAGGCAGAGGCATACACTACAACAAGCATTCAACCCGTTTTACCAGCAAACCTAATACATGTGACATAATCATACTAGAGAATTTCTTCAAAGTGATTGCTTCTATGGCCAGGGTATGACACTCCAAATATATAACCATTTATTGAGTTTACTACCTAAAATCCACACCAAGCACATAATTTTTCGTAGGTTATTTGACTTCACAGCCAAGAATGAATTAACAATATAAATACCTGAGGATCACATTATGTAGTATCTAGGATGAGACTGCCATAAGTTTGCAAGACTGCATTCCTTGTCATTTCTTCACAAAATCAGAAATCCCCCGCGTGCAGGACAACCTATTGTAGAACAAAAACAAAGCAGCCATCACAAGATAAATCAAACTAGAATTCAGAAAAAGCACATGGCAAAAAAATTTGAACCACACCTGACCATTGGGTGGCTCAAAAAGGATTATTAGGGAACCCGGGAAATGATTAGCATCAAAGCATGTGACATCGATCCCTGCTATGTTGATCTTTTAGTTGATGGGTAAAACTTGCATCATTTCCCATGGGCTTCCAATCTTCAGATTAACTAGCTTTGCCGTAATTGAGGAACAATAAATTTTTCCATGAAAGAAGGACTTAGTGAGGCCTTGATAATCTACAGAGAGATATGATAAGAAAATTCAAAGCTGGACAGATAAGTTATTGCTGATCACATAATCATCAAACTAGATTATCATAAACACCTATAAGGATGTCTCTAAATTTTTTTAATGAACATCATGTCATAAAGGCAGCACCCAATCAAGTAGGTCTTAGGGCTGATTAATATCTACAAGATGATATCCACATTACAAAGATGTAACATCCTTAAAAACCTCTTCATACTAAAAGATACAAAAGTTATCAATTGACTATCATGATAAATGACGAAATCCTATGCAAAAAGGTGAATGCGACAAGTAATGCAATTTTCTAAAGAAACAGAAATTTATATGTGGCGACCATTGAGAAAACCAGCATTTATTTTAGTCCAGCATGTCCTATAACATGAAAATGGAGAATAAGCATAAAACAAAAATGAAGATAACGCAACCTTGACAACTTCATTTTATTGTGCGTGAAATTAAATGTTCTTCTTTATAATTGTTAAACATGTATTACTCAATCAACTGATAGTGTACCTCAAAATTTTGCAAGCAAATAGATGAAAGCTCTAAATCTCATTACAGGGTCAAAGTCAAACCAATTCCTACCTACTTTGGGGAATTTGGAATGCACAGAAGTTCTATTATAGAGAATAAAAATGAAGGTTCCACAACTTTTTTGAACATATACAAAATATATTTATGCCTTCTTTTAAATTGAACACAATTTTGGAAATGCCCCTACAAGCAGAGTTAAAGGAGACTGCCTTACGAGCTGATGCTATTTTCTCTGTTTCTATTTGTGCTTATTTAGGTATAAACATTTGAAAATATGGTTGTCAGAAGAGGTCTTACGATCGGTGCATCAAGTTGAACATAACCACTCTCACATGAACAAGCGCACTTCCGGAAGATAAGAATTCCACAAGTAACAGAAAAAAAACAAAAATCTTATACTTCCTTCTATGTTCCCTTTTTTTAACAGAAATCTCCAAGGCGAATATCGACAAAATTGGTGTGACTAGAAATATCGTTAGTTTAATGTGCACAAAGATATTAGCAATGAATAGCAATAAGCAAACCTCTTCAGTCAAGGATTTTAACATTACAACCACAAGAATTGAAAAGAACACAACAACATGAGCAAAGAAGGTGTCCAAAATGGTAGGAATCCTAAATGTTGAAGTGTTATGGCTCTTTATAAATCTCAATCAAGTTCAAGAAATAACACGACAAAGAATATCAGGCTAATAACAATGCAAAATTTTAATAAAAAGTAGATAAAGACTTCAAATTCTGCAGAACCAAAGATATTCACAACCTATTGTAGGGAAATGGTCATGAAATAGATAATGAACAGTAAGAACACACTAAAACTGGACTTCACAACCTTTCTAGTTAATCTTAGTACCACTATTTGTTTTCACAATCAGAAATTCACTTTAAAAAGGAACTTGCAATCTAAAATTTTCAGATCAATACTTAGTTATAGCAACAACACAATACAGTTTTATGACAACAACTTCTTAATTAGATCAATCTAGAATTAATATAGAAACAACATTCTTTTGCAAAATTCTCTTTTGAATTCAGATTGCATAACGACAATGACAAGAAGTTCAACTATCAAAACTTCAAGCAACATGACAAATCATAGTTATAGTTCAGAGAACAAACCTTGAATTCCTTTGAATCTTCACATAAATAACCTGTTATAATCAATCAACACACCTTCAAACTATATACTCAATTGAAATCCTCACTTGGGTAGCCAACATGTTTATAGATATGATTGCACAGGTGTATCAACAATTTGAATTCCTTACAGATCTTTCCTCATATTAAACAAATCATACTAATTACTCCAAAAACACGAAAAATAAGAAATTATCTACCATATGCTCCAAAAAATGCAAACATGTATTATTTTCTAGATATTCTTGATGGATTTATCAACATCCCACAAACACCCAGACCTGTATGCTTTCCTTACTGATTTAGGAGTGACCTATTTGAGGCCAGAAATGCATATTTTAGTTGATAAAACTTTCCCACAATCGTATCTGCAGACACAAGAATATCAAAACCCTAAAGCTAAAATTTAAACTTTCAAAGATAGAATTTCTTACCTGATAAACCTTTCAATGTGATGAAGCTTTAGACACCATCTTCTCAAGTGAAGCATTTTGTTCCATTTTAGTGAGGCGTGTTCATCTGTGAGGCGTAACCTGCAGCTCTTCAAGAAGAAATCATGAAATCGTGTTCTTCAACGAGTAGCTCTTCAGCTCTTCAACATGAAATCGCGAAATTTGTGAGAATGTTTGACGGAAATCGTGTTCTTCAGACTTAGCTTGGAAAGAAAATCGTGTTCTTCAAATTGACGAAAAGTTTTTCTGATTTGGGGAGAAAGAAAGTCTTATTGTTTTATGAACTACGTGTGTTCGATCTTCAACTCTTCAGCTTTGTGAGAAAAGCTCTTGAGTGTGTTCTGTGAGAAAAGCTCTTACGTTTTGATTTGGGGGAATTTTTTTTCTCAATAAAAATAGGAGGGAGAGTTAAAAATGTTGGAGCGAATATAATATTTTAGTGAAAATTTTAAGGCCACATTTGTAACGTGTTGTTTTTACAATTATAAAAATAGGACACTTTAAAAGTGTTGCCATATATGTAAATATTTGTTGCCAATTATATCATATTGTAACAACGCTTATAAAGTGTAGGTTATACCATTAAATAGTACACTTTACAAGTGTTACCAATTTTTTTTTTTTTTTTTAATTAATTTTGAGCTCTGGGCTCTTTTTATTTATCAGCAATAGTACAACTAGAATTAAAAATGCCAAAAGCCCAAATGTGTAACTTGTCAGCCTCACAATTACGCCTCTTTCTAAAAAAACCTACCAAATAGTACACTCCACTTCCAGATTCATAATCCACCTCTTCAATATTCTTGCCCTTTTGGATCCTTCAGCTCCTTCTTCTCTTCTTATGGATAATCGGTGTTCACTTCCTTGATTGTTGTGTCATTTGCGTCGTCAGCGGCTTTGAAAGGTGTGCCATTTCCTTCCCCATGTCTTGCGTAACAACATTTGATTGTTGTTCTTGTTTTCCAGGTATTTGATTTCAGCTGGACTGTAAGATGAGTTATGTCAAAAGTATCCATGTCAAGCTTGCAGGTAATTTCTTCTCCTATTTTGATCTCTTTACTCCAAATCTTTTTTTTTTCAAAAAAGTACTCATCTTTTTCTTCAGCAGTATGTACAGTGGTGTGTGTTGCTCTGAATCGAACCCTCTCGTAGCTTCGCATCAGTGGTTGATGTGTGGATTCTCATCTGACCATGTAGTCCTCGACTTTTGCTGCTAACCCTCTGATTGTAAGCTTGCATAGCCTATGCTAGCTTTTCCTTTCTCGCAGTTATTAAGCTCAAATAGCTCGAACTTAATATGTAAATTGAATGTCTATGAGACTCTAGACTATGTTGATCTTTGTGACTGTTGTTCTTGCTGGTTGGTATTTGCTTTAATCTTTCTTGTTTTAATGCGCAAACTTTGGATTTGTAGCTTATCAATGTTTAGGATTTTCGTGCAAGTCTCTGATAGCTGATTAAAGTGATTGTACTCTTGCTTCTCTATGTGACTAAATGCAGTGTTAGCTAGAGCATCAGCTAGGTGATTGCCTTCTCTGTAGACATGTTTCACATTTACCCCATCTTGTTCTATTATGTTAATGGCTTCCTCCATAATATCTATCAATTCCCAAGGGATTTTCCACTCCCTAATTAGATAGTTTTTAATCCCCACGGAATCTGTTTCCAGAATTAATTTTCTGTACTGATTTTGCCTGCAATACTTCAATCCCATCAAAACTGCTACTGCCTCTGCCATGTTATTTGAGGCAAATCCTATTTGTTGAGCCTCTGCAAATATCAAATCCCCCTTATAATCCCTAATACAGAATGCATATGCACTGTCTCCTGGATTGCCTCTAGAAGCCCCATCTGTATTACACTTAATCCAATTCCTCTCTGGTTTGTGCCAACTAACAGCCTGATAGAATATCTTAGGCTTGTAATGATAGAAGTAGCTGACTATTCCTTCCCAATGTACTGGATTTTGAGTCCAAGGATATGTATGTCTAATATACTGATTGATAGTGTGTTGACACTGTTGTATCAGTTTGCTCAGGCTTACCTCCTTTCCATATCTTCTGGCATTCCTCCGTTTCCAAAGTTCCCACATTAACACTGCTGGAACAATCTTGAAGATTCTTTGTATCTTAATAGGTCCAGTTGCTTTCCACCAGCTAGTAATCATCTGTTGTAAATGTACTCCATTGAGATTAATACCTGCACAGGAAGCAAACTTCTCCCACAACTTTTTTGCAATGGGAGATGTTAGAAATAAATGCTCCATTGTTTCCATTTTATACTCCTCACAGCAATGACATCTTGAAACAATATTTAGCCTCATTCTTTTCAAGTTGTCATCTGTGGCAATTCTTCTCTTTCACACCCGCCAATGGAAAAAGCTGATTTTGAGAGGAAGGCCCTTTATCCATATCTCCTTTAACCATTCCCCACCTTCTCTCTTCCTACGTAGCATATGAAAAGCTGATTTTACCGAAAATTCTCCCTTAGTATTTCCCATCCACCAAGCATGGTCTATCCCTTCAGTGTTAAAAGGTTTTATACTATCCATAATATATCTTGCCATGTCTTCTGAAAGCACACTCTTTAATTTTTCCTGATCCCACTCATCATTGGATCCCACTCATCATTGGTGATAAAGCTTCTCACTTCCAACGCTGATCTTTCTGGTACTGCCTCCTCAATATAGTATAAAGCCCCTTGTTGTGTCCAATTGTCATACCAGAAGCTGCTATTTCCAGCTTTCACTTGCCACCATATTTCCTGCTCAATTTCCTCTTTGATTACCACCATTTTTTTCCAGACTTGAGATCCCCCAACTCCCTTTGCTACCACTGGATGATCCTTCTTGCAATACTTGTTCCACATGAAAGTACCCCATAAAGAATTTGCAGAAACTCTGAAATTCCACCATAGTTTTGCAAACAAAGCTTTTGAAACATCATTCAAGGACCTGAAACCAATTCCACCTTCTTTATATGGGTAGCACATGCCATCCCAAGCTATCCAATGTTTTCCTTTTAGACCTCCAACCTTCCCCCAAAAGAACTTAGCGAATAGCTGGTGAACCTTATTGAGGACTCCCTTAGGAGGGTTCATAGCAGAAAGCAGGTATACAGGCATTGATTGAAGAACATGAGCTATTAGTATATGTCTGCCTCCATATGTTAACAATTTGTTCTGCCAGCTCAGTATTCTTCTACTGATTTTTCTCAAGAAATCCTCAAAATAAGCCACCTTTTTCCTCCCATAAAAAATAGGGCACCCCAAATATGTGAATGGGAATTGTCCTTGGTTTATTCTTGTCCATTTTCTAAGTTTTTGTGCCATCACTGCTGGTGTCTTTTCATGTAAGTAGAAAAAACATTTGTTCTTGTTTATCATTTGTCCCGAGGCCTGTTCATATTTTGCTAGTACCCCCATCATTTTCATGACTGATCTCTTCTCCCCTGAACAAAATAAAATAGTGTCATCAGCATATGACAAATGGTTAATGTTTGGACTCCATTTTGGCATACCAAAACTCTTAAAATCAGCATCTTCATGTAGCCTGTTCAGCCCTCTAGCAAGCACTTCTGCAGTTAGAATAAAAAGGGTTGGTGATAATGGGTCACCCTGTTTAAGCCCCCTGGATGATTGAAAAAAACCATAGGTTTGACCGTTTACCAATACAGAATACCAATTGTTTGATACCAATCTCCACACCATATCAATAAGGATCTCAGAGAAGCCAAATTTCCTTAAGACTTTTGCAAGAAATACCCAGGATACTCTATCATAAGCTTTAGCCATATCAAGTTTCACCACCACATTCTGCCACTTATTCCTAAGTCTGATATCTCGAATAATCTCTTGTGCTAGCAAAACATTCTCCGTAATACTTCTTCCTTTTATAAATCCTGTTTGATTTGCAGAAATCAGGGTTGGGAGAACCTTCACCAATCTGTCATGAATCATTCTTGAGATAATTTTATTGGCAAAAGTACTAAGACTGATTGGCCTTAAATCCGTAAAAGATTTAACATCCTCCTTCTTGGGGATTAGAACTAGATTCGAGTGAGTGATAAACCTTGGTAGTCTTTGACCACAAAAGAAAGCTCTAACCATTTTAGTTATATCATCCCCAATTATCTCCCAACTTACCTGAAAGAAAGTCCCTGAGAATCCATCCGGACCACTAGTGCTATCTCCATTCAACTCATTGACTACTGTTTGCACATCATCTCTACTTGGAACTCTACTAATTTCTTCATTTTGGTCTTGAGTAACTAGTCTGGGAATATTTTCCAGCATCTCAGGACAATTCAATATATCATTTTCTCTAAACTGATCCTCAAAGAACTCCACCGCTGCTGCACCAATTTGATCATTCGATTGAACCATTTCTCCCTGACTTGTTAGGATTTCTCCAATATGCAACTTCTGCCTTCTACCCTTCACAAAAGCATGAAAGAATTTTGTGTTTCTGTCCCCATCCTTAAACCATTTCATACCTGCTTTTTGCTTCCAATACTCTTCCTCGATGTGTAAATATTTTCTAAGTTCAGCTTCTGTCTGACTCAGTGCACATCTATTGTCTTGAGTAGGCCTGATTTCAAATTGAATCTCTTTGACCCTAATCAGCTCCTCTAGCGTTGCTAGTCTTTCAAAAATGTTTCCATATGTTTTCTTACTCCATTAAGCTAGTGCTTTCTTTACTTTCTTCATTTTTGCTTGGAATTCAGAAAATGGATCCCCCACAAAATCAATCTGCCAAGCTTCTCTCACAATATCTAGAAATTGATGATGCGTAGTCCAAAAATTCAGAAATTTGAAAGGCTTTACAACCTTTTCTTCTTCTGTACAACATTGGACGAATAAAGGGGCATGATCAGATCCCTGCCTGATCAGATGTTGCACACTGCTATTAGGTAATAAATCCAAAAAATCTTGATTAACCAAGACTCTATCCAACTTCTTAAAAATGCATTCCTCCTCTATTCTGCCATTCCACCACGTGTATTTACTTCCTTTTGACTTCAATTCGCTAAGTGCACAATTGTTGATACAATGTGCAAAGTCACTAGCTTCTGCATGAGTGAAAGGAAGACCTCCCAACTTCTCCTCCGCATTTAAAATAACATTAAAATCCCCTCCAACCAGCCAAGGCTCTATTATGCTATCTGCTACTGCTTCTATATCTTCCCACAATTCCAGCCTTTCCATAGAATTACATCGAGCATAAACTGAAGTAATCCTAAAGAATTTATTTTGATAACAAAACCTCACTGTTATTTGTTGATGACTATCTGCAATCACTTGCCCATTCCATTGATCATTCCAGAAAACCCAAATCTTGGATGATGAGTTAGCTACAGCTCTATCGAAACCAAGTCTTCTTTTATATTGATCTATGTCATCTGGATCCTGAAAAGGTTCCAGCAGTGCTATGAATGCAAAATGATGTCGTTTATTCAACTCTATTAATCTCTCAAAAGACTGTTGAGAATTAACAGATCTGATATTCCAAACTAAGATTTGACCTATCATTGAGAATTTGTATCTTCCCTCTCCCTACTCCTCCTTGTTCTGACCTGAAGTGGCATAATATTTTGTCCGGTCCTACCTTTTTTGTATTCACTTTTTAGATCAGCAATTTGTCTTGGTGACAAGTCACCTGCTTTTCCTGCACTGAGTATATTCATCTCCAGGTCCTCGTCTTCATCTTCCTCCTGAATCCTTTTTCTTTTGAACTGGAGTCAGTTCCAACGTATCTGTGAACAACTGCTCATCTGAACTCGGCTCAATTATGTTTAGGGGATTTGGTGGGTCCTCCTTTTGATCTTTATCAGTATTTAGCTTCCATATCGTTAAGGCTGATCCCCTCTCATCTGATTGTCGCGGTGATACTTCTCCTTGTTCTTGTTTCTTGTCCTCCCTACTCTCCTTGTCCTTTTCGCTTGTATTGCATTGTCCTTCATTCTTATCTGATTTGTTAAAAACACTTTCAACCCACTTCTTTGTTGTTATATTCTCATTTGTACATGTGTTCCCATCCTTCCCTTGATCCTGATCCTTTAGTGCATCAAACTGATTTTCTGTATTGACCAGTCCCTCATCTTCCTTCACCAGTTGTGTTGGTTTAGGATTCCACACTTGCTCCACACCTTTTTTTTCAAAGTATCTTCCCTTCCCTTGATTTCTTCTATTTTTTTTAATTACAAATTTCTCTGTATCTTCCTCTTTGCCCTTGCCCCTGTTTGTTTCCAGTGATGTTTTTTCCTCTTCTCCGTTTAGCGTAATGCTTCTTTTGTCCTGTGAGTCCCCCTTCTCTATATCTGCTCCATCATTCTTCTTAGGATACAATTCAGGATGTAGAGCATAACATTCTTGCTCATTATGTCCTTGTAATCGACAATTGGCACAATACTTTGGTACATAGTCATATTTAATCTGAACCCATTTTTCCACGACTTCTCCTGATAGCTTCCTTACCCCAATGTTTATCCTTTTTGGGAAATTTCCTAACAGGTCAATCTCAACCTTTACTCTTGCACAACTAGGTCTCGTTTGGTTCTGTGTTGCCATATCTACTTGAAGGGGCTTCCCCACCGCAGCAGCCAACGAGAATATAGCCTCCTTCACAAAAAAGTTAGGTGGGAGAGATGGAAAAGAGATCCATGCAATTGCTGTTGTTGTCTCTTCTTCCGGATTAAACATTGGATCCCACTTGAGAGTTCTCATTGGGTAGGACCATTGTCCAAGAGTTAGGTAAAAAGCTGGCTTAGATAATAGATTCACATAGTCTTCCATAATCGCTGCTCTGATGAGCACATGTCGATTACCCAGCAAACCGATATTACATTCCCCTTTCAATTAGGCAACACTTTAAAAGCGTTGTCCAGAATTAGTGTGGCCGTAGGCCTAAAATGTTGTAGTGTGCATAATCTCACAATATCCTTCTTTCATCCACAAACCTACATCACAAGATCATAATTAGGAAATATAGGGATTTCATGGGTTGTTGGGATTTCAACATAAAAACTATAATAAATCATCAATTCAATCATAATATAATGTAATTCAAACATTAGAATCTTTTTAGAAAGGAACCCATGGTTTTGGAATCAAACCCTAGCTTTTGGGGTATCTTCGAAATTGGGGTTTTGAAGGGACTCCATGGA
Organism: Solanum acaule; assembly: GCA_036250505.1. Taxonomy (NCBI): domain Eukaryota; kingdom Viridiplantae; phylum Streptophyta; class Magnoliopsida; order Solanales; family Solanaceae; genus Solanum; species Solanum acaule. Next base: position 31,130 of record JAJOOR010001775.1, read on the forward strand.
TGAAGGACTACCATACCTTAGAAATTAATTCCAAAGAATTTGAGAAGAAAACTTGCTACTTTAACCCTAGCTCCAACTTCCTTCTTCTTGTTCCTTGATATTCTAGAGAGAGAATTTTTTTGGAGGGGATTTGAGTCTTTCTTTTGGGATTTGGACGAATGAGTTAAAAGACTTATTTAAGTGAATAAAAATCCTTATATAGGTGATCTAATTTAGCCTAAAATGACCTCACTTAGTTATTAATTAAAATAAAAAAACCCCAAAATGCCCATAAGCTTAACTGCCAAAAAGCTGTTCCAGGCTTGAACCATGGACCCCTGACCTATGGATCATGTATGGAACCACGACCCATCCTGGTTGGGCGTGGTTCGTGGTAAGAGAATTTTGGCCCATCCATGAGACCCTCACCTACAGATCGTGGTTGAACCCACGACCCGTGCTGATGAAACGTGGGTCGAGGTTTAGAGAGCCTCATTTATAGGCTCCCACCTATGGCCTTTTTACCCACGGGCGTGGACTGACCACGATGTGTGGGTACCCTTCGTGGTACACTACCTAGGTAGTTTTCTAGGGCCTTTCTCAAGGACCCATGGTTAGTCCTTCGGGGTCATACCTTAACGTTCTAACACTAAACCCCTTTATTTTTAAGTATGTGGAGTAACATTTACGACCCTAACATTCATGTTAAGCTTTAGTTTAGCCTACTAGTTTCCGGGGTGTTACATAACTTTCGTACAAAGATCCTTTTGGAATGACTTCCAAATTTGAGAAGTGAATTGGGTACCACAATCGAAAATGATAGACAAAGGAACAACATACAATTTTACCATCTCTCTCAAGTACATCTTAGAATAAACCTCCGCCGAATATGAAATCTTGATAGGAAGGAAATGAGCTGATTTCGTCATCCGATCTACTATCACCCATATAGAGTCATGTTGTCGCCAGGTGCGAGGCAAACAAACTATAAAGTCCATATTCAAGTCTTCCCACTTCTAAGTAGGGATAGCAATGTCTTAGGACAAACCTCCTGGTCTTTGGTTCTCAACCTTCACTAGTTGACAATTAGGACACTTGGCCATAAATTCCGCAAGATCATTCTTCATCCCATTCCATCAATAGATGTAGCGACCCGTAAAACAAATAAGTAAAACTAGAGCCTAACTAGTGAGTATGTGAGTTTGTCATGGGGTTTGAGGTGGTTTGATGTTTTCCCGAGTCATGGTTGACGGGTTTAGGAGTCAAACATCAAGGTACGACTCCCCAAGGACCACCCTAGGGGTCCTTGAGGAGGACCCTTAGTCTAACCCCCAAGACCCCAAAGAACCTTGAAAGTTTCCAAAAATTTAATGACCTACGGATGGGGTTTACGACCCGAAGGTCCATCCACGCCCCATGGATGGCCTCCGTAGGTTAAAACCTCTAAAACCATGCCCCAACCCCAGACTATGAACCAACAGCACGGTCCGTCAATTGACTCACGGTCCGTAAGTCTAGGCCGTCGTTTGGACCTGCAATCTCTCAAAAAATCTCGGTCAAGCCAAGGGTGGTTTGATAAATTCCTCCCTTTGCTACTTAAGTGTTTGGATGGTTATTTTGGGTTCATTAACATATTTTAAGAGTATTATAACAATAAAATACTATTTTAGAATTCATTATTCAAATTCCCCAAATCAAAACCCCTCCCTCTCCAAATATCTTCTCTCTAGAACTCCATTGAAGACCAAGAGAAGAAGAAGACTTAGGGCTTGACGAGGAGGGCTGATTGAGTGGATTTTCGTGGAATTCATCTATTAAGGTATGGTGGTTTTGATCCTTGTCTAATTTTCCATTCAAGGAGCCAAATCCAAAGTGATTTCAAAGTATGAAAAATCTAGGGTTTCACTCAATATCATGGGTTCTTTCATCAAACGTTTTCAAATGACAAATTATGATTGTATTGGTGTTTAGTTGATGATTTATGATGAAAATACTCTATGAACCCATGATTCCTCTTAATTTCCAAATTGTGCCTTATGAAGTGGGTTTGTTGATCATGAATGAATGTTGATGAATTATACCTAAATTGATTTAGATTGTTGAATTGTATCATTATACATGACTTAATTGTAGTAAATTGTTGGTGTGTTGGTGATTTTTGATCATGGCCTTGAAATGCAAGTTATGACCTAATTACATGTTGAAGTAGAATTGTGCTAGAGATGTTGATCCACTTGAGAGGTGGAGGTGTTTACTTACTATGTATGATGTGATGGATATACATGTGATTTCAATGATAGAATGATGATCTTGTATAGAATGTAAATGTGTTGTGATTGAAAGAATATTCTCACTTAATACACATGAATGTTGTTGATGGAATGTGAAGAGTTTCTATAGTGTAATGTTATATCTTGAATTGGTATGCTTAGGTTCCCTCTTCTTGATAGATGAGAGCTATGTTGAATGTGATCTCTTGAATTGGTAAGCTTAGGCATCCTTTTTTTGTATTAATGAATGTGATCATGAATGAAGTATCTTGAATTGGTAGGCTAGGGCATCCTCTTCTTGTATAATGAATGTATTTTGACTTAAGTGTCTAAATGAACATAACTTGGTAGAACTAATGTTGGTACCCTCTTTATGAATGAATGAATGTCTTGGATTGGTAAGCCTAGTGTTGGTAGCCTTTCTATAAATGAATGAATGATGAAGTATTCTAGGCTAAACCTTGGATTGGAAGACCTAATGGTGGTGGCCTTTCATGAGGGTCTAGGTGCTAATGTGAATGTAAAACCTTGGACCGGTAGACCTAATGGTGGTGGCCCTTCCTTGTGTGTGATGTTAAACCTTGAAGCTGTAGACCTAATGGTGGTGGCCTCCTTCTTTTGTGAAATGATGAACCTAGAAACGGTAGACCTAATGATAGTGGCTCTTTCTAAGAAAGTCAATGAGATATCCTTAATGTACCTTGAAACGGTAGGCCTATTGGTGGCCTTTTCTTGGGAAAAGTACTTTGGGTCGGTAGGACTATGTTGGTGGCCCTCTCAAGAACAATAATGTAATGTTAATGAAACTACTCTATGGCAATGGAGGCTAAGCACCGAGAGGATATGTTTAGATGAAAGTTCTCCCAACGTTAGGCTAGATCTCAATGAACGTTTTTCATATCCCATAACTATGTGCCCACATGGGTCCTAGCTAATGGATCCACCTAAGCTAGATGAACCGGTCTTCTTTCGGCAAGGAGACCACCTCTTAACGGTGTGGGGTTTCATGACACCAGATTCCATGTCAAGCTAACATGGTCTATATTGTTTAAATACTTATTCCCATTATGTGAGATGTGCATTATGGTTTCTTGAGGAGTTGTACAAAGTGTGGGTGGTAGTATGGGATGCCATCCATGCATTGCACGAGTAGGCTTTGAGAGGGTCATAGTGACTTTTCTAATACTTAATGACTAAATGTTTGAAAGTCCTCTAAATACATGAATGTGTCCTAAATGAACCTAATGAAGAATGTTGGCTTAAATGCTTAAATGTAAATGATGCATGCTATACTTGGATTGTATTATGAGTTACTTCCTTGTCAGGACTTGTTGTATATAAATGTGCCTTGCTCATTGTGACTTCAAAGAAGTACTTAGTGTGAGTAGTAGTATGGGATGCTACTTGCAAATTGCACAAGTGTGACTTAGAGTTATCTTAGGTGATGGTTCTTATGTGATGATATGACTATTATAATGTTATCTCTTGGTGTGAGTAGTTTTGAAGATGGAAAGGTTAAATGGTAAGTTCACTTTTGGTTACCTTAATGTGTTGCCTTAGTGTGGATGGTGGTATAGGACGCTATCCATACATTGCACAAGGTATAGCATGAGGGTTACTTGAGGTTAATGTTTGAAGTGAAGGTAATGGTTTACATAGTGTTTATGTTCTAGTGTGATAAATGACTTGAATGTTGGTTGTGACTTATATTATGCCTCTTTTACTCATATTCATGAAGTTTTATCATACTTATTACTTAATTGTGCTAACCCCTTCTTCTTCTATGTTTTACTACAAGTGTAGGTTCCGACAAGTGAGTTGCTTACCCCTAGTTGAAGCTTGGATTAGAGATTCTTACAAGACTTGGTATGTCCTCATGGATTCGAGGACAAGTACTCTTATATTTCATTTCTTCATGTAATAGACATTTAGTAGTTTTCGATTGTAAAGGGTCGTGTCCCTACTTATGTTTTGAGATTGTGTCTAAGATGACCATGTGAGACTTAGAGTTCCGCTGTGTCTTTTGAATGATTTTAATGAGTATTTTGAATGTTTTGAATCGTATGGTTTTAAATAAAAAAGTTTTAATTCCGTACTATTTATATTATCTATGTAATGAATGAGCTATGAGGCTTGTATAAGACCCCTTCGGGGTCGAGTACGCCGTGTCGCAACTAGGGGTAAGCCTTGGGTCGTGACAAACATGGTATCAAAGCACAAGATTTTGGAAATGGTTTTTAGGGTGGATGTCTCACAAGCCACGTCTAGTAGAGTCTTGTTTATCGGTGTGAGTCGTGACACATCTATGAGCGAGAGGCTATAGGACGATAGAAAGTTACACTTTTTTCATATTCTTGAAGTCGTGCCTTAGAGTTTAGCTCTATAAGTGCCCTTTTCCTAACCCTTCTCTTGTTATTATAGGACATGACTACAAGGTCTAACCCAAGAAGGATATAGAGGATATTGTGAATGAAGGAGTTCTTCCCCAAGGTCTTCAAGGTGACCAAGTGCCTCAAGAGAATCAAGTTCAGGTGGATCCATCAGCCATGACCAATGAAGAGATTAGGTCGGCTTTTCTAACCCTAGCCCAAGTCATAACGGCTCAAGTTAATCGGGATGTGGGGCCTAGGGTGAATGCTAATGAGAGTACCATGGCCTCAAGGTTGAGAGACTTTGTGAGGATGAATCCTCCTATTTTTCTTGGCTCTAAAGTGGGAGAGGATCCCTAAAAATTCTTGGATGAAGTGTATAAGATAGTCAATGCTATGGGAGTAACTTCTAGGGAGAAAATAGAGTTGGCTTCCTATCAATTGAAAGATGTGGCCCAAGTGTGGTTCGCTCAATGGAAGAGCAATAGGCCTTTAGAAACGTGTCCTATAGAATGAGAGGAGTTTAAGAAAGATTTCCTTAGTAAGTGCTTTCCTCGTAAGAAGAGGGAGTGTAAGGTTGAGGAATTTATAAACCTTAGGCAAGGTAACATGAATGTGGAGGAGTATTCTTTGAAGTTTACCCTATTGTCTAAGTATTCTCCATCCTTGGTGTCCAACCCTAGAAATGAGATGAATAGGTTTGTGATTGGTGTATCCGACCTAGTCAAGGAAGAGTGCCATACGACAATGCTCCGTGATGATATGAATATTTCTAGGCTCATGGTGTATGCACAATCTATTGAGGAGTCCAAAATTAAGAGGATGAGTAGGGATTTGAAGGGGGGTAGATCCGATGAGCAAGGTCAACCTAGGTTCAAGAAGAGAGCTCCAAACCAAGATTCCTCAAGTGCTTCTAAGGTTAACCAAGAGAGAGGTAGTGGACCTCTATTTGCTAAACCTACTTGTCACAATTGTGGAAAGAAGCATCATGGGAAGTGTCTATCCGGTACTAGTTGGTGCTATGGTTGTGGAAAGCTTGATCACCAAGTGAAAGATTGTCCTACTCTTACGGCTAGAGGAAGGGAGGCCAAACAAGCTTCTCGTAATGGCCTAATCTTGATGCTCCAAAGAAGAACCGTGTCTATGTGCTTCAATTTAATAAGGACAAAGGGGCTAATCCGGATGAAGGCACCAGTAAGTGATAGTTCCTTATGGTTGTGAATGACTTGTTGAGGATTCCTATGTTATTTTTATGTTAGCCTTAGTTGGGTTTTCTCTTAAGTGGGGGATAGTATTGAATAGTAAGGTTGTTGAGAGTGTTGATATCCTTATCTCTTTCCTTCTATTCTTATTCAAGCTTGAGACCAAGAGTTCCTTGTAGCTTGTTTCATGTTTGGAGTCATGTGTGACATTGTGTTTCCATGGTCTCCTTATGCTATGCATGTTCTAGTTGGATTCTTGTTTAGTTGAGAAAATGAGTTTTCATGGTTTATTGTTCCTCATGTTGATGTGCATTTAGTTTGAGTTGTCTATATGCTTCATGAGGTTAAATGTTGAACATGCCTAAATGTGTTTTTAGGAAGAAGTTGCATAATGTGCTTTTATGAGAAAATTGCTTAAATGAGATTAATGATGTTGTGATGAGCATGATGTGATTTGGAGAAGGAAGTTCCTCCAATGAAATGAAGAATGCGAAGTTTTGATGCATAATGAGTTTGTAGATGTAGTTCCTACTTTCCTGTTGTGTTTTCAGCTTATTGATTTGGAGATGATGTTTCGTCCTAGTTGTGTGCATTTGATTATGATGTTGCATGTGTGAGGGGCTGCTAGTCTTGAGTCATTAACCCCTTAAAGTGTCATTCGAGGACGAATGTTCCTAAGTGGGGGATAATGTAACAACCTATAAAACGAATAAGTAAAACTAGAGCCTAACTAGTGAGTGTGTGAGTTTGTCATGGGGTTTGAGGTGGTTTGATGTTGTCCTGAGTCATGGTTGAGGGGTTTAGGGGTCAAACATCAAGGTACGATTCCCCAAGGACCACCTTAGGGGTCCTTGAGGAGGACCCTTAGTCTAACCCCCAAGATCCTAAAGAACCTTGAAAGCTGCCAAAAATTTCCGTCAATTGAATCACGGTACGTGAGTCTAGGGCGTCGTTTGGACCTGCAATTTGTCAAAAAATCTCAGCCAAGCGAAGAGGGGTTTGGTAAATTCCTCCCTTCGATACTTAAGTGTTTGGACGGTTATTTTGGGTTTATTAACATATTTTAAGAGTATTAAAACAATAAAATACTATTTTAGATTTCATTATTCAAATTCCCCAAATCAAAACCCCTTCCTCACCAAATATCTTCTCTCTAGAACTCCACTGAAGACCAAGAGAAGAAGAAGACTTAGGGCTTGAAGAGGAGGGATAATTGAGTGGATTTTCATGGAATTCATCTATTAAGGTATGGTGGTCTTGATCCATGTCTAATTTTCCATTAAAGGAGCCAAATCCAAAGTGATTTCAAAGTATGAAAAATCTAGGGTTTCACTCATTCTCATGGGTTCTTTCATCAAACGTTTTCAAATGACAAATTATGATTGTATTGGTGTTTAGTTGATGATTTATGATGAAAATACTCTATGAACCCATGATTCCTCTCAATTTCCAAAATTGTGCCTTATGAAGTGGGTTTGTTGATCATGAATGAATGTTGATGAATTATGCCTAAATTGATTTAAATTGTTGAATGGTATCATTATACATGACTTAATTGGAGTAAATTGTTGGTGTGTTGGTGACTTTTGATCATGGCCTTGAAATGCAAGTTATGACCTAATTACATGTTGAAGTAGAATTGTGCTAGAGATGTTGATCCACTTGAAAAGTGGAGGTGTTTACTTACTATGTATAATGTGAAGGATATACATGTGATTTCAATGATAGAATGATGATCTTGTATAGAATGTAAATATGTTGTGATTGAATGCATATTCTCACTTAACACTCATGAATGTTGATGATGGAATGTGAAGAGTTTCTATAGTGTAATGTTGTATCTTGAATTGGTAGGCTTAGGTGCCCTCTTCCTGATAGATGAAAGTTATGTTGAATGTGATCTCTTGAATTGGTAAGCTTAAGCATCCTTTTTTTGTATTAATGAATGTGATCATGAATGAAGTATCTTGAATTGGTAGGCTAGGGTATCCTCTTCTTGTATAATTAATGTATTTTGACTTAAGTGTCTAAATGAACATGACTTGGTAGACCTAATGTTGGTAGCCTCTTTATAAATGAATGAATGTCTTGGGATTGGTAGGCCTAGTATTGGTAGCCTTTCTATAAATGAATGAATGATGAAGTATTCTAGGCTAAACTTTGGATTGGTAGATCTAATGGTGGTGGCCTTTCATGAGGAGTCTAGGTGAATGTAAAACCTTGGACTGGTAAACCTAATGGTGGTGGCCCTTCCTTGTGTGTGATGTTAAGCCTTGAAGTGGTAGACCTAATGGTGGTGTCTTCCTTCTTGTGTGATATGATGAACCTAGAAATGATAGACCTAATGATGATGGCTCTTTCTAGGAAAGTCAATGAGCTATCCTTAATGCACCTTGAAACGGTAGGCCTATTGGTGGTGGCTCTTTCTTGGGAAAAGTACTTCGGGTTGGTAAGCCTAATGTTGGTGGCCCTCTTAAGTACAACAATGTAATGTTAATGAAACTACTCTATGGGAATGGAGGCTAAGCATCGAGAGGATATGGTTAGATGGAAGTTCTCCCAACGTTAGGCCAGATCTCAATGAACGTCTTTCATATCCCATAACTATGTGCCCGCATAGGTCATAGATGATGGATCCACCTAAGCTAGATGAACCGGTCTTCCTTCGGCATGGACACCACCTCTTTACGGTGCGGGGTTTCATGACACCGGATTCCATGTCAAGCTAACATAGTCTATGTTGGTTAAACGCTTATTCCCATTACGTGAGATGTATATTATGGTTTCTTGAGGATTCTACAAAGTGTGGGTGTTTGTATGGGATGCCATCCATGCATTGCATGAGTAGGCTTAGAGAGGGTCATAGTGAATTCTAAGTCTTAATGACTAAATGTTTGAAAGTCCTCTAAATGCATGAATGTGTCCTAAATGAACCTAATGAAGAATGTTGGCTTAAATGCTTAAATGTAAATGATGCGTGCTATCCTTTGATTGTATTATGAGTTACTTCCTTGTCATGACTTGTTGTATATAAATGTGCCTTGCTTATGGTGACTTCAAAGAAGTACTTAGTGTAAGTAGTAGTATGGGATGCTACTTGCACATTGCACAAGTATGACTTAGAGTTGTCTTAGGTGATGGTCCTTATGTGATGATATGAGTATTGTAATGTTATCTCTTGGTGTGAGTAGTTTTGAAGATGGAAAGATTAAATGGTAAGTTCACTTTTGGTGACCCTAATGTGATGCCTTAGTGTGGATGGTGGTATGGGACGCTATCCATACATTGCACACGATATAGCATGGGGGTTACTTGAGGTGAAGGTTTGAAGTGAAGGTAATGGTTTACATGGTGTTTATGTTCTAGTGTGATAAATGACTTGAATTATGCCTCTTTTACACATATTCATGAAGTTTTACCAAAATGGCATAAAAGCATGACTTTCAAATCAAATTTCCTTTTTAAGCATGATTTTTGCATGTCTATCATACTTAGTACTTAATTGTGCTAACCCATTCTTCTTCTATGTTTAACTATAAGTGTAGGTTCCAGCAAGTGAGTTGCTTATCCTTAGTTGAAGCTTGGATTAGAGATTCTTCCAAGACTCGGTATGTCCTCATTGATTAGAGGACAAAGTCTCTTATGTTTGATTTCTTTATGTAATAGACATTTAGTAGTTTTTGATTATCAAGGGTCGTGTCCCTACTTATGTTTTGAGATTGTGTCTCAGATGGCCATGTGAGACTTAGACTTCCGCTGTGTCTTTTGAAAGATTTTAATGAGTATTTTGAATGTTTTGAATCGTATGGTTTTAAATAAAAAGCTTTAATTCCGTACTATTTCTATTATCTATGCAATGAATGAGCTATGCGGCTTGTATAAGACCCCTTCGGGGTCAAGTACGCCGTGTCACATCTAGGGGCTAGCCTTGGGTCGTGACAATAGAGTTTGCATAAATCACTGTACATCTTGGTGGCTCCGGGTGGATAGAATACTGAGAACTATGGGCTTCCTCTAGGATTCATTCTCTCAAATCATCAACATTCGGAACACATAGATGACCTTGATATCTAAGCACACCATCTCCCCCTTTGGAGTAAGCCTCGACCAAAATCTTGAGCACCGCCTCTTTCAACTCAACAAAAATGGGATCAAGACCTTGCTTAGCCTTCACATCCATCACAGAGGATGATTCGGAACCATGACACCACCCTTGGTGTAACCCACTAATTGAACACCTAGACGGGCCAACCTATGAACATCTCGAACCAACTCTTTCTTTTCCTCATCTACATGAGCCACACTTCCCATCGACATTCTACTAAGAGCATCCGCTACCACATTAGCTTTACCGGTGTGATAAAGAACAATCATGTCATAATCCTTCTTCAAGAGTTCTAGTCACCTTCTTTGGAGAAGATTCAAGTCCTTTTGACTAAACACACATTGTAGACTCTTGTGATCAGTGAAAACATCAACATGAACCCCATACAAATAATGCCTCTATATCTTTAAGGCAAAAAGAACCGCCGCTAACTCAAGATCATGGGTAGGATAATTCTTCTCATGGACTTAAATTTTCCTTGAAGCATAGGCAATAACCTTACCATTTTTCATAAGCACACATCCCAACCCAACTCTAGAGGCATCACAATACACCACAAAACCATCCATACCTTCCGGTAAGGTCAACACCAAAGCGGAAGTAAGTCTATCTTTCAACTCTTGGAAACTTTTCTCACAAGCTTCCAACCACACAAACTTTGCCTTCTTTTGAGTCAAAGTCGTCAAAGGAGAAGCAATGGAAGAAAATCCCTCAACAAAACTTTTATAGTAACCGGCCAAACCAAAAAGCTTCTAATGTCCGAGGGAGATAGAGGTCTATGTCAACTCTTGACCACATCCATCTTCTTAGGATCCTCCTCAATACCCTTACTAGACATAATATGACCAAGGAAAGCTACGAATCTTAAGCAAAATTCACACTTGCTAAACTTTGCAAAAATTTGTTGGTCCTTAAAAATTTGCAACACAATTCTCAAATGGTCAATATGCTCATTCTCACTCCTTCAGTAGATCAAAATATCATCAATGAACATAATTACGAACATATCAAGGTATTGTCTAAACACCCTATTAATCAAATCCATAAATGCCGTCGGAGCTTAGTCAACCCAAACGACATTACCAAGAACTCATAATGATCATACTGAGTTCTAAAAGCCGTCTTTGGAATATTATCCCCTCTCCCCCTTAATTGGTGATAACCCGAACGAAGATCAGTCTTAAAGAAATAGCTAGCCCCTTGAAGTTGGTCAAACAAGTCATCTATCCTTGGAAGATGATACATATTCTTAATGGTCACTTTATTCGATTGACGATAATCAATACACATCCGAAGAGACTCGTCCTTCTTCTTAACAAACAACACGGGAGGACCCCATGGAGAGATACTTGGTCGGATGAAACCCTTATCCAACAAATCCTTTAGTTGCTCTTTCAACCCTTTTAACTCCGCCGGAGCCATTCTATAGGGAGGGATAGCGATAGGTTTCGTATCTGGAAGAAGGTCAATACCGAAGTCTATTTCCCGCTCGGGAGGAATACCGAGTAAATCATCGGGGAGAACTTCCGGAAATTCCTTAAGTACGGGGACCGACTCATAGGTTAGGGTTTCAGAAACTACATCCCTCACCCTTACAAGACGGTAAATACACCCTTTAGAGATCATCTTCCTAGCTTTAAGACAAGAGACAAACCGACCTTTAGGCATATAATTTCCCCCCTTCCACTCTAGGATAGGCTCATTTGGGAATTGGAATCTAACCACCCGAGTCCTACAATCAATAGAGGCATAACATGCATGTAACCAATCCATACCAAGAATCACATCAAAGTCTAACATGTCAAGCTCTACCAAGTCAATAAGAGTAACTCTATGGGATAAGGAAACATGACATATTCTATAGACCCTTTTAGACACGACAGAATCACAAATCGGAGTAGAGATATAAAAAGGTTCTAATAACATTTCTGGAGGAACATCAAACTTCAAATCCACATACAGCGTCATAAAAGATAAAGTAGCACCAGGATCAATCAAAGCATATACATTAATTGAAAAACATTTAACATACCGGTAACTACATCCGGAGGACTCTCTTGGTCACCTCGGGTTTGGAGAGCATAGAAACGGTTTTGTTTTGGAGCATTGGAATTCGAACCGCTAGGAGGGACTTGCTTGCCCTCTCTCCCCTTAACCTTGAGCATCGGGCAATCTCTCACCTTATGGCCACTCTTGCTACAATGATAGAAACTATCTGTCATGACCCAGGGGTACACCTTTGACGTAACATGGTGTACAAGACCCCAAGAGGCCTCATACAAGCCACTTAGCTTTCATAACATAAGATAATAGAAAATGGTGCGAAAATATAACATTTTCCAATACAATCAAAGTTTCATAAAATGAAGTGGAAGTCTTTAACATTATTTCAAACCATCTAATACTTGAATATTCTTGGGACACAGCCTAAACAAAAGTTCTAAACATAAAAGTAAGACATAAAAGAGAAAGCTGATCAAATCCTCGTTGCTATGAGGACTCACCAAATCTTCACTCCTTGCTCTACTATGAACCTAGCCACGGGGAATGGAAGTCAATATCGCCGGACCCTACATTTGATAAGAATGTAGGCAAGAGTATGTGTTGGTAAAAAATGTACTAAATATGATGTCCAACATACATCATCAACATGTAAGCATAACATAGACATTAATCAACATAAGACATAGGCTATAAGCATAAAATACATCAACATAGGTCATAAGCATATTCAATGCACATAGATCATCATATCATAAGAGGAACACTTCTCTCAAGTAACCTCAACTTGTTTTTACTCTTTGCATAGGTTATCCACCTTTAGTCATACATGTCAAGGAAAGCAATTCAATTAACCATCAAAGCTAAGCTATCATCATACAATCAATCTCATATAGAAACATACTTACAATACTTCCTTGAAGTAATCTTGTTTCATCATAATCATGCTACTTTTATTAGGGACTTGTCCCTCTTTAGTGTTTCTTACTAGTCATGGTAGAGTATCCCTCTACTTGTACATGACACATCATTACTCATGAATGGTTACAATTCACCCATTTCAAGGCTATCAAGGAAAAACACCTTACTATGCTAGACCTATCATGGAAGACATACTCTCATGCAAGTCCAAGCTAATCAAGGAAGGGTACTATTGTTCAATCCAAGCTATCATGAAGTGGTGTGACCTCACCAAGTCAAGCTATCATGTAAGAATCCTCTCATGCTAGTTTAAGCTACATTGGAAGGGTACAATTTCTCAATCTAAGGCTATCCATAAGTTCTACTATCTCAAGCTACCACGCATGATCTTGTCTTACCAAGTCAAGGTATTCATGAAGGGATATCACATCACTACTTCAAGCTAAAATAGTTCATACATGAATCCTTTGAACACTTACGGGGTACTTCTTGAAGCATGCGTTAGTTCATTATGAAGGCTTATTAAATCACGCGTGAGAAAACCTTTCACCGTCCATGTCTACATGTAAATCTTAGATTCATTTAGGTGAGAAAACCTTTCAACCCTATAATCTTCATTATGTGAGGAAATCTTTCCCATCATGTTCATTATGTGTTCATGAGAATGTCCTGTCAAGCAACTCAACATCAATATCATAATCATTAACACGTTACTCTCAAAGTGTTCTTAAATCATTTACATAGATTCTATAACAACATGCATAATCTCATACATTCATAATATAGGTCATGTGGGTAAATCCTTCCACAACAACTCTTCCTTTAATTCAACACCATATAAGCTTCACTCTCAATGCCTTAACATTCATAGTTCATCATATTAGCTTTACTCTCAAAGCCCTAGCATTCAACATTCATAACTACAAGCCTTACTCTCAAAGCATTACTTCTCATCATCATCACATATGCCTAGATCTCAAGACATTCTAATCACATTCTTCATTCTTAAGCAATTCTAATCATGCATCATCATATAGGCTCAATCTCAAGCACTACTAATCATGATTTATCATATATACTTTAATCTAATTAAATTCATGTCTAGATGCTCTACTCTCAAGAAGTTCATATCTATTTACTTCAATTTCATGTAATCTATCATGTATTTCATGAATCTTAGAAGATTACATCTAAATTCTCAATTTCCCCTTTCATGACATAAAACTCAATTTCATCAATTCTATGTTAGAAACAAGGGTTTGGCATGAATCCATATAGATTCATCCTATAAACATGAAATTCTACCATCAACAATCATAAACAACTATAATCCACTCAATTGGATCAACATTAATCATAACCTACAAAATTGGAAGAAACACTAACTAGAATTGGGGAATTCTTCTTCAAATTGTGGAATTCTGGGGGACTCAATGGATGAATAAGGCATCATACCTTAATTACCAAGCCTACCAAGCTTGGAGTAATGGACATTTGACTTGACCTAGCTTGACCCTCTTCTTCTTCTTAAGCTTTCTAGAGTGAGAATTATTTGAGAGGATGAAGTTTGGGATTCTTCTGGGGGTTTAGAAATAATGACTTGAATGACTTAGTTTAGGGGTGTAAATTACTTATATAGGTGGTTTTTACTAGGGTAAAATGACACCACTTAAGTCTAATAAAATCCAGAAAGGACCATTAAGTTCTTAACTAACCGCCTCACTGCCCATCCACGAGACCCCACCGACGGGACGTAGGTGGACCTACGGTCCATACATGTCGGGCGTGGTTTGGGTTCAGAGAATATGAAACTTGGGCCATGGACCTATGGATCCCAACCACGAGCCGTGGACCCATCCACGAGGTGTGGGTCCTGGCTGTGGTCATTGCCTTACGCAAATTTTTAGTGTGCTCATCCCGAGGCCCACCTACGAGGCATGGGTCCAATCACGGGAGGTGGTTGGCCCCTCATGGGTGATTAAGGTTTCAAGGACACTTAATCTAGTTCTAAGCGTCAACGATCATTAGTCAGTATAATAACCCAACTAAATGAGTTGCGGTTGAATCCCACAGAGAGTGGTACGTGTTTAAGATTCAAGAGTAAAGTACGAATATGCTCAATTCAATCATAGGAATAGACATTATCGAATAAAAACATAATTCAAATTTAGGGGTGACACGAATGTCAAATAACAGGAGGTTTGGTTTTGATTTTATCAACTACAACAACAGCAAACAATACAAAAATAACAATAATGAGATGGGTTCTTGGGATGTGATTCAATTATAGGCTAATGTAGACATATGGGTAGTTGCAACTGTTAGTTAATAGTTGTATATAAGTGATTAAGCTAGACTATAGAGGAGGTAAATTTTCTCTTGAACAAATGAAGTCGATTTCTCTCATACATCGACAAGCATGTAAAATAAGAACATCCTACGCCTTAGTCCATTCACTCTCTTGAGCTGAATGTGTGGAAAAGGGTTTAGGATTCACTCTCTCGAGCTGAACATATGACAACCCAATACCCACAAACCATCAATCAATAATCTTGATTTTAAAACCTCTCTCTCGAGCAAGCCAAAAACACGTAGGTAGAACTGCATTTGCAACTACAATCCTTTAAATTAAACCATAATTAATGATTGAAATCACTTCTAAACATCATTAAAACTAACAATTAGCAATACCCATAAACTAAATCAACCCATAATTACATAATCACACCCTAAGAATTGGGGTTTTAGCTAGTCATTATAAAAAGATAAAAATCGTTACCAAATTGTGTTTCCATCAACTGGATAAGATTAATTTCGTCTTTACAAAGGTCCAAATTGAAGAATCTCAACCACTTCCAATTTCTCAAAAATGGAAAACTTCCATTCTTCAAAGCTAAAGAAAACTTGTCTTAATACTCAGAGTTTAAACTAAAAAATTAATCTAATTAATGTTCAAAATAAAATTTGATTAAAGATTAGATGCCAAACTAAATGTTCAAAAATGTATTTATAGTCGCTAAAAATATGCTGCGAAGGGCCATACGGCGTAGTAAGTCGGACTTGGTGATTGGCTCGGCGATCTGCCCTTTGGTCAATTCCATCGCCTTTTTGCTTTGGCCTTCAGCATCTTTAAGTTTTGTAACCTTGGGCGATCCAACACTGCAACGCGAAACCACTCATTGACACACCGACTGCTTCTTTCTCTCGCCAACTTGAATTTCTCCTTCAGGGCTTGGTACACTGGAACTTTAGGCGACATGGTGGTCATTCAGTGACTCAACAAAGGGACTTGGCAATCACTAGGCCTTCATTTCTTCGTTCTTTCAGCTCGCTTTGTTCCTTTTTGCAAATTAGTGTCCATGCTTTGTTCCTCAATCCAAATACCTGGAAATCAAAGAATTTACATCAGTTATTGGCACAAAATAAGCATTTGAGGACACTAAATTTATCCAAATAAAGAACTAAATGAGTCCAAATCTAGGACTCATCAACACCCCCAACTTAAACTTTTGCTTGTTCTCAAGTAAAAGTCAAGTTCAGCAGTTCAAAATGGATGTCTCAAACAGTGCTACACAAGACTCAATTATGAATGCACACAACAAGACTTAACTTACTCATGCAAGGATCAATTGTGCACTCAATGATTCAAATTGTGACTCACCATTACCAAAGATTCTCAAGTTCACAATACTTGCTTCAAATTCAAGTTCAAGCTCAACAAAAGTACTCAAATTTCCTTACACAAAGAATGATTCCATATTCACACACAATGGTTCAACAATTTATAGTTTCAGAATAAAAAACAACTCTCACGCTTACAAAGATGAACACATGCATGATTTCACCCATAGGTTTGCCCTTATTTTCCAATCAATACTTGTTTTAGCTCACTCAAGATCAAAAAGGTCTTTCCAAGGCTTGTAACGGGGCTGAGTGTAAATGTATGGTCATTTAGGCTCAGTGGCTGCTATCCTCATGAAATGTGGTATGAACAACATTTTCTTCCCTTTTCTTCATCATTCTCATTCATGCTCAAAATTCTCCCCATTATTCACTTTCCATGGACTATTGATCACCTCATTTCTTTTGCATTTTCACAACTTTATTTCAAAACTTTTTCATTCATTTTTTCTTTTTCTCTTTTTTTTGTATGGAAGGGTTGCATCTTTCTCAAAACCATGGATCAAGGGGGACTTTCTTGCACTTCTTGATTTACCTTCTCTTTTCACCACAACCCCAACTTAGGTTTTTGGCCTAAGTTGGGTATTCAAACAAACCACAAATCATGAGAATTATGGGTAATGGATAAAGAAAGGTCACAATTGCATCAAGTTTCTTCCAAGAAAAAGTCTAAGGCTCAATGGATGCTCAAGAAGAGTTCACACACTTATAAGGTAGGCCACAAAACAGGTATAATGTCAAATTGTTTCATTCTTTAAAATGTTGCCTATGATCATTTCAAGAGCTTGCATCACTTAGTCAACCGGACCAATGGGGCAATTTCTAGGTGTCATCAGACATGGTTCACAGTAAGCTCATCACACAAGGCATTGACACCAATGTCAAACAAGACTCCACACTTTCGCTAATGTGCAACGTTTATCACTAGAGATTCAATTTGATAACGGCTAGTCATAATGAGATGCAAAAAGTTCATATATTGTCTATGCAACTTCATTTGGCCTCATCGTAGCTGCACATTCATTTTTGTTATATTGAGAGCACTATTCAAGTCATCGGTATTGATCACAACCGACACTCAAATTTGAATAAGAACAACCACAATTTAATACACAAGAGGTGGCAAATTTTTTTCGGAAGGGTCCAAAAATCATTTACAATTCAAATAAGGAGCCACAAGCTCAAATATCCACAAACACAGTGCCAAAACACAATTTATAGCATAAAACCCAATATACAGTCAAAAGTAATATTCACAAGAGGTTTCCAGTTTTTTTTCTTAATCAACCATAGGTGATGACAGTTCTGGCAAATTTCAAGGAAGCGTATGGAAATACCTCACCCCACCAGAAAACAAAAAGCAATTTGTCCTCAAATGTAAGAAAAATATCCAAAAATCAATGAAAGAAGACAAAGAGGGAGGTAAAGAAGATCCTGTCTAAGCAGTCGCTCCATTTGTCATGGCATCAGTGCCCAGTGTCACAATAGTCTGATCATGGGCCTTAGTGCCCGAAGTCATATTAGTAACAATACCAGCTCCACTAGGGCCTGCCATGGACGTCTCTGTCAGCGATATCTGAATCACTAACTGTACAATCGTCTCCTCCAGATCTGGTAGGTCTCCATATAAGCTCTCCTCCCTCATCTCTATCTGCTCCTTGTCGATCTCTGTCTCTGACTTGTCAACTGCCACATCATCCCTCAGCACATTTTCAGTGGTAACTAGAGGAATCTCAGAACTAGGTTGGGAATCCACATCATCTACTACCTCTAATAATGAAGTGAAGACAGTAGACTTGAAATAGTCTACATCCTTCCTCAGATCTGCCACTTTGGCTTTCAAAGCAGTAACATCAGAAGACTCCCCCTATCGACTCTCACAAGCCACGACTCTCGCAGTCAAATCATCAACAGAAGTTTAGAGTAGGGGTCAGTGCTGCAAGGATGACATTCTCAATCATCCATGAGACTGCAGCCTCTAATCGGGTAGCCCACACATCAGCCGAATAGGCTAGGTGCCCCATCTTCAAGATCATAGCCTGAGTAATCCTGGCGGGCTGGGCTATAGTAAAAGTACCAGGAGCCTGGGAGGAAGAAGTGGGAGCAGATATACCTGACGACCCGGAGGACGGAGTTGGAAAGGGTGCCTCTGCAGGTGTAGAGTCAATGTCCACCTTCAGAGATGTATCTATCGAGTCTGCTATCCTCCTGTCTTCCTTCTCTATTGTGTACTCGGCCTCTATATGCTGAATGTCTATGGAAGATGAAGAAGTGACGTCAATATCTCTCATCGCATTCTGAGGAACTCCAACACAACTTTGTAATCAGCACCGGGAAGGGAAGTGACGTCTGCCTCTGCTTGGCCATCATGGCCATCTCCTGCTCTATGATAAGTCCCATGTCAATGCTCTTCTTAGACATAATAGACCCAAGGCAGGCCACATTAGGATGTCGGAGAATGGACTCATTCTGGGAAGGCATAATTGAGTTGCTGATGAATCCAAACCAATATTGTACAGCTACACTTAAGTCCCTCTTCTTGATCTGGACTCCTGCCTCAATCCACCTCGGGGTGGTGTCAGAGATGAGGGGAGCTATCCAGCCTTTGAGCTCATCCAAGGGTGTCGTAGTGGTAGCTAGGTTGGGGTAGTCAAAGTCTGATCCTTTATCAAGTACCACGTTGATGTGATCACGACTACAGTCCCCCATACCATGATGGACCCCACCGGTTTGAAAGTAATAGCCTTCTTCTTGCCTTTAGGAACCAGGTCACCATATGCTGAGTAAAACTCCCAGACCCATGTAGGGATGTATGGGCCCCGAGGTTTGGTAAACTACTCAAAATGATGGTACTGGAGTGTCTCCCTCACCCTAGAATATTTTTGTAACACCTCGAAAATGCTAACAAAAGTCACATGTCGATAAACCACTGCTTAATTATTACAATATGTTTAATTCTCATTTTGGGAACTTGAAATAATGTTATATTTGCAATCTTGCTTAAAATAATTGTCATCGTAATTTAATGTATTGTATGGGGGTATTTGCGTAATGTTTTAATTAGAAATATGTATAGCTTTAAAAGGAGGTGAAAGATATATATATAGGTCTATATGTATGCATTTGGGCAGCAAACAAGTA
The DNA here is from genome assembly GCA_036250505.1 of Solanum acaule. Taxonomy (NCBI): domain Eukaryota; kingdom Viridiplantae; phylum Streptophyta; class Magnoliopsida; order Solanales; family Solanaceae; genus Solanum; species Solanum acaule. The sequence continues at coordinate 50,799 of JAJOOR010001775.1, forward strand.
TTTGGGCAGCCAACTTTTATGGACAACTGTGTATATGATAAGCACCTCTTGTGTTACTATATTTTGACACCTCCTCTTAGGAAATTCGTCTCACCTGAAGTATAAGTCCCTTAGAACATTATCTAACCTGTTGTTCTTCAAGATCACAAGAGAAAATCTTGGTCCTTTTGGCTGGAAATCGAGTTACACTTTTCTCTTTGGTAAGTAGTAAAACTTGTTTTTGAGCTAGGTAGCGTTTAGTAGATTAAGCATATCTCGTTCTATTGAACTTTGTTTACTGTGAATAAATATGATTTGGAAATATAATTTGTATATGTACAACTCTTATGTTTATGTTAAACTCTAATTTAGTTGTTATGGATTCGAAATATGGGACGCATCATAGGACAAGTTCTGTCCAGATTCTGAAGTTTGTAATCCTGTATGGACAACTATTAATGTTTTGAATATATCTTTTTATCCAAAATACATTTTGCGGTGATTTATGGTTGTTTGAAACCTTAAGAGAGGTACCTACATCTTTCATGAAGAGTATACAGTCCAGTTTTGCCGTTTGTCATTTCAAATCTTAGTTGCGACATGATGCACTAGGATGGCCAAAATTTACTGTTTGGGAGCATAGTCGTATTTGTACAGGCTAGGCTTACTTGTGATGATAACCCTATTTTACGTCATCATTATTGAGCTTCTAGAAAGTAAATAAGTTATTGAATTCATTTTTTTAAGGTTGTATATCCTCGTGTACAAGTTGATGACTTTGATACGCTGCTAGGTCTATGATTTGACTCGTGGAGTTTTGTTGGACTATTTTTGTGCTAAAGAACTGAGGTTTGTGTATAAATCTATACTTGTACTCTTTTTACCTGCTGGTATATCTGAAAGTTATCTTGGTACCTTGGTTACCCCTTGTCACTTTGCATTGTCGTATTGGTATTCTTTAATACATTAAAGACGCTTATGTAACTCGCCCACTTGTACGGATTGTTTGATCACTTAGCACTCTTTTTGGGACCTTGTCCTTCTTGTGGCTGTGACTTTGTCACTCTTGGCATGCCTCTTGGTTCGGATCATTTGGCATCCTGACTCTGGATTTTTAGTTCGTCTTAAGAATGGAAGTTGTCCATTTTAAGTACGAACTAGGAAGCCATTTTTTAAATATGGTTCTTGGTTCTCTTGATTATTGGGTTTTGACCCTTTTTGATACCTGCTCGTGCTTGGTGTGACGACATGATGTATATATTGGGTGAGCCTTGTTATTGAATCTCTTGAAAAGTTGTGCTATGAGCATTCTTGACATTTAGACCTTTATATATTGAACTTGATACTCCTTGTATATTGTTTACTTGATTCACAGATTTTGTTTCGATCGTGCTGCCCTTGACTTGAGAATGATAACTTGGTGAATTTAAGGGCTCCAAACCTATAGTTTGTACACCACTAAGCTATATGCTTAGCGATAGTTGTTTCTATCGTAGGGGCTGTTCGCGATGATGCTTGAAGCTGGCCATTGATGATGGAAATTTTGAAAGCCTTAAGGAAGATCACATTTGCATATAGGCATATATATTTTGTATAACCTTGGGACTTGTACATGATCTTTGTGTTGTATATTTACAGGAGATTTTGAGGGCTGATTTGGTCATGTCACCATGGGTTGTAATATAAGTATGGTTATACATTTTTATCTTTTTGGGGTGTGTAAACCCAAGTCTTTTATATACTAATTTGCTATATGTCTTGAAAGTTGTGTGAAGGATGAGACGATTGATTTCGGTACTCGGAAACTTGTAATATTCTTGTTATTTCACCCTCGAGTGTGAGGTTAACATATGCATGAAGATCTGGTCGGTTAATTGCTTAAATGTTATATTTTTTTTTGGAGTTCGTTATGAATCTAATCCCTCTACTAGATTAAAATCAGTATGCCCTCATTAATTGGTTTTAAATGTCGCAAGTATTTAATTAGATTTCTTGTTTAAATAATGGTATCATTTTGAAAGGATCGCTACAATTTTCCATCTAGGCCCTCTGTAGAAAGTAGCTTCTCCTCAAGAATAATCCGCAACCCATCGACTTTTAATCTGTAGAGCAGCCTGGGAGGAGGGACCACTGGTGGCACTGGAGCCACAAGAGGTGCGGGAGCTGGCATTGTACCTGCTGGAGAAGAGGCTGCGGGGACTCTAGCTGAGTCAGGAAGAAATCTAGCACGGGACTCCGCTCTCTGGGACTGTAATGGTTGGTCATCCTCCAGCTCAGATAATATAGCTTGGGAGTTAAACGCTTCTCCCTTGCTGCCGGAGTTGTACTCCGGAACGTCAGATGCTGGCCTCTCCCCTTTGCCCTTTCCTCTCTTAGGAGGCTCTGTCCTTCCCTTGTTGGAAGGATTGGCTCCCCCTTCAGTTATCACGATGCCCTGTGCTCTTTTACGGGGTGACATGTCTAGGTTGGTTCTAGCTATATCTGCAAAAACATCAAAAATATTTAGGAACAGTTCAAGCCAAATTTGCAGAATAAAAGGGGGAAACAGACTCGCCGAACCAGTCGGCGAGTCGCCAAATCGCTTTGGTGAACCAAATTGGGCTCGCCAAAAGGATTGGCATAAAAAATAACCAGAAAAATGGCATGTCGGCAATGAGAAGGGTCTTTCGGCGAATCGCCGACAGCATTCGGCGAATCGCCGACAGCATTCGGCGAATCGCCGACAGCATTCGGCGAGCAAGGACTACCCCGCCGATAGTTACAGTGCATTTTAGGGGTTAGGGGCGCAGAAAGGGCGATCCCGAAGGACTTTTGGTGCGCCACTGAGTGCACTTGATGAACTCATGCTTCTTGCCAAAACTTAAAGAACCCAAACTCAAAAATAGCATGAAATTAAAGGCGATCTAGGGGGATTCGGCGAACCGCCGAGTGGTTTGGCGGCTCGACCCAGCTCGCCAAACGGCCCAATGTGCCTACTTTTAACCCTGACTTCTAAATTCAGCCCCGCAGCACCCAAAAACAAAATCAAACTATGCACTCATTCAATTAAGCTAAGACCTATTACACCTATGCCCCCGGGATACTCACACTTCAGCCGGTTTGGCCAAATTTAGCCATTTGACTACTTTTGCCCTTAAGAATGACGTCAACCACTCCATTATTGGGAAATGTATGTCATTTGGCACAAATGCGGGTTACTTAGATTTCACCCGACTAGACCCAACACCATTTAAGCACAACCCAACAATTTCGATCAATTTTAAGCACGAAAATTTTGGGAAATCAACGATATAGACAATTTAGGCAAGATATTTAAATTAAAACTTGCATTCAAGCACACCAGCACAGAAATCAATGAAATCAGAGAGGCCAAACAAACATCACTAAGATAAGATATATTGCAAATGATTAAAATTGCTAAATACAGTTCGGGGTTCGGAAAACCAACCTTTTATACGAAAATATAAGTTGTAAAGCTAGACGACAACGACTCCAACTCCTAACACACAGTCAACGACTAATACGGGATAAAAACACAAGAATATAGGAAAATATACTACGGGTGTGAGTTTGGAATGTTGAAAAGTGAGGGAATGTGAAATATTTTGAACTTTTGAACTTTTGGCCTTTAAAACCCTCTAGTTCTCGCCCATTCGACGACATTAGTCTTACTCGCCGACCCACTCGGTGACACGCCGAGTGGGCACTTACCTCGCCGAGTTTTACAGGACCTCCAGTTAATGTGGGGTTCCAAACAACGGACAAAATCGTGATCGCTGACCTGGTCGGTGATTCGCCTATTTGCTCCTCGGAGCTCCGAGTTTTACAGACTCCAATTTCAAAATTCCATGAGTCCAACAATGGTTCAAGTCGGGCTCACCGACCTCTTCGGTGAGTCATTGACTGGGCATTTTGCTCGCCAATCTCCACTTTTCAAACACATTCCACACTTTAACCTACACAATCAACACACGATTATTTCATAAACAAAAAGAAAGAAAATAAAACTTGGGTTGCCTCCCAAGTAGCGCCTTAGTTAACGTCGTCACACAACGCAAGTCCTCACTCAAACTTCATTCTTGGGGTTGACCATAGTATCACTAGGAAACTCCCTTGTTGTCTTGGGTTTACATGAGACAAGATATGATAAATCTGGGTCTCCAACTGTTTGATAGAGACAAAATGGGAGGTAACCGTTTGGCTAAGGGTCGACATATCTTCCTACATCTCTTTAAAAATTTTATCAGACCCCTCAACTTTGTTGAGAATACGAGATATCATATCCTCAGACCGACCACCATCAGATTCCTTGGGCTTTTGGTGCTCGTGGGGAGGAGCATATCTATGCCTCTCCCATCCCTTTCCTTCCAAGTAGGGTTACGATCCCTCCACTCTCTATCACAATCTTTCCAGCCTTGGTTACCACCCTACCTCGGGTATTTTGAACGATAACCACCTCTTTGGTTGGCTAGGAAGTTCACCTATTCATTGTACAACACTTCAAACTTGTCTTCATTGGGATTAACACACCCGACACCCACAACATTGACATTTCGAGCACTAGCTCCCATGACATTTTTGGACAAAATGTCAAGTTGTGTCATAATCTTTGCCATGTTCTGATCCCTCTCTTGGTCTTTCTCATGCTGCTCCTTGGTCAATTTAAACGTGAGAGGGGAGACCTTATCTTTGCGGGTGTACCAAGCCAGATTAATTGTAATCATACCATCCAAAAGCTGGGCTGATATAATGTAAGGTTGTTGTATCAAACCTCCTGGAGAAAGTTGGTCAACTACACCCTTGTTCATCGAATCAAGGCTTTGGTAAAAATATTGCAGCAAAACATTGTCGGGCAAACCATGAGTTGAGAAATTGCAGAACCAACTTCTTGAATCGCAACCAAGTCTCATGAATTGGCTCACCCTCCAAATGCTTGAAGCTTTGGATGCTGTCCCAAAGAGTCATTATCTTCGAAGGGGGTAAAAATGAACTTGAAATGCGGTGACAAGTTCTTCCCACGAAGTGATTGATTCTCGTGGCAATTCAGCCAGCCACTTACATGCTTCTCTCATTAAAGAAAACGGGAACAAACTCAACCGGACTGACTCTTGGGATATGTTCTTGAAGGAGAACGGACCACAACAGAGTACTTGTAATATGGAACACATCGTTCCCTTCAGTCGGAAGCAAGCGAATGGAACCAATTCCACCCATTAGATGAGGGTCATTAACATTAGGCTCATTTATATCGTTGAGGTTGCCGATGTCACGACCTAGGGGAACCCCTTAGACGTAACATGGCGTACTTGACCCCGAAGGGGTCTCATATAAACCCTTAGCATAATCATAATATAAGATACTAGGAAAGTATGGGAAAATTTAAAACTTTCTTTAGAACCAATCAATTGAAAACATTTTCATAAGCAAATGGAAGTCTTTACTAACTCTTCGTCTCAAAACATCTATTACAACTCTTGAATAGGAGACTTGGGACGTGATTTCACGTATCAGGACTTTTCATCCAATACTAAGTGTCAACGATCGTTAAGTAGTGATATAACCCAACTATGTGAGTTGGGGTTGAGTCCCAAGGGAGTGGTTTGAAATTGAGAATCAATAGGCAAGTAAGAATATGCTCAAGTCAATCATAGCTAAAAACATTTACGAATAAAATCATGGTTCAAGTTAGGGGTGACACAAGTGTCAAATAACAAGGGGGTTTTGTTTCAACTATCAGCTACAACAACAAATAATACGAACAATAGCAAATATATAGATGGGTTCTTGGGATGTGATTGTATTATGGGCTAAGGTAGACAATCGGGTAATTGCAATTAATAGTGAATATCTGTAAATCAGTGAATAAGCTAGACTTTAGTGGGGATAAACTTTCTCTCGAACAATTTACCTCGAATCAAATTGGTTTCTCTCGAACATCAGTAAGCAGCAATTAAGAACAACATTCACTTTAGTCCATTCACTCTCTCGAGCTGAATGTCTAGAAAAAGGTTTAGGGTTCACTCTCTCGGGCTGAACCCATGAAAACCCAATACCCACAGACCATCAAATTAGTAATCTTGGTTTTAAAACCTCTATCTCGAGCAAGCCAAAACCACGAAGGTAGAGTTGCATTTGCAACTACAACCCTTTAGATTAAGCCACATTTACTGAATGAAATCGCTTTTAAACAACATTTACACTATCAATTAACAATACCCAACAGCTAAATCCACCCATAATCATATATCACACCCCAATAATTGGGGTTTTAGCTAGACATCATAAAAAGGTAAAAATCGTTACCAAATTATGTTTCCATCAATTGGGTCAGATTGGTATTGTCTTTACAAAGGTCTAAGATGAAGAATCTTCAACACCCACTTCCAATTTCTTAAAAATGGAAATCTTCAAATCTTCAAAGCTAAGGAAATATTGTCTCCAAAAACTCAAAGCTCTAAACTTCAAAACTGAATTAAAATTTTATTGATACTAAAACTTCAATAAAAACTACATACTAAACTAAGAATTTAAAAACGTATTTATAATTGCCAAAAATGTGTTGCGAAGGACCATTCGCGCAATAAGTCGGGATCACCGATCTACTCTGCGATCCGCCCTTTGGTCAATTCCATCACCTTTTTGCTTTGGCCTTCAGCATCTTCAAGTTATGAAACTTTGAGTGATATGGCACTGTATCGCGGAACCGTTCGGTGACTCACCGACTGCTCCTATCTATCATCGACTTGATTTTCTCTTTCAGGGCTTGGCACACTGGAACATTAGGCTAGACCATTGCCGTTCGGCGACTAGCCCAATGGGTTAGGCGATCCTCACGCCTTCTTTTGTTCGTTCTTTCAGCTGCCTTGTTCCATATTCACATAAAATGGTTCACAATTTAAAGCTTCGGAATCAAATGCAACACTCACACTTACAAAGATGAACACAATGCATGACTTCACCATAGGTTTGCCCGTATTTTCCAATCAACCCTTGTTTCAGCTCACTCAAGATCAAAAAGGTCTTTTCAAGGCTTGTAACGGGGCTGAGTGCAAAGGTATGGTCCTTTAGGCTCAATGGCTGTAATCTTCATGACATATGGTGTGAACAACACTATCTTTCCTTTTCTTCATCATTCTCATTCGTGCTCAAAAGTCACCCATTATCACTTTCCATGGACTGTTGGAAACCCCATTTTCTTTGTTTTTCACAACTTTATTCCACAACTTTTTCATTTTTTTTCAATCTTTTCTTCTTTTTCTCTCTTTTTTTTTTTATATGGAGGGGTTCCATTTTTCTCACAACATGGGTCAAAGGGTACTTTCTTGCACTTCTTGATTTACCATCTCTTTTCACCACACCCCCAACTTAGGCTTTTGGCCTAAGTTGGCTATTTAAACAAACCGCAAATCATGAGGATTATGGGTAATGGATTAAGAAATGTCACAATTTTATCAAGTCTCTTCCAAGAAAAGGTTAAGGCTCAAAGGGTGTTCAAACGGGGTTCACACACTCACAAGGTAGGCCACAAAAGAGGTATAATATCAAATTGTTTTATACTCTTCAAAGTTGCCTAAGGTCATATCAAAAGGTTGCATCACTTAGTCAACTGGACCATGGGACAAATTCTAGGTGTCATCACACATGGTTCACGGTAAGCTCATCACACAAGGCATACACACCAACGTCAAACAAGACTCCACACTTTCGCTAGTGTGCAATGCTCATCACAAGAGACTCAATTCGATACTTGGCTAGTCACAACGAGATGCAAAAAGTTCACATATTGTCTATGCAACTTCATTTGGCCTCATCGTAGCCGCATATTTATTTTTGTTCAATTATGATCACTATTCAAGTCATAAGTATTGATCAAAACCGACACTTAAATTTGCAAGAGAACATCCACATTTACTCACAAACAAGAGGTGGCATAATTTTTTTTTCCGGAAGGGTCCAAAAATCACACACAAAAACAGTGTAAAACACAATTATAGCTCAAAATCAAAATATATACACAAAACAAGAGAGCCACAGAAGGTCACACAAAAGGTGGGCCTCACCCCACTACAAATAAAATCATTTGTCCTCAAATGCAAACAAAACAAAAATATCCAAAAATCAAAATAAAAGTAAGACAGTGCCCGGTGCATTAATCTGGACTTGGGCATCAGTGCCCGGTGCATTAATCTGGACTTGGGCATCAGTGCCCGGAGTCAACTCAGAAGGAACAGTAGCTGCACTAGGATAGGCCAAGGGTGTATCTGCCAAAGAAGCCTGCACATCTGCATCTACCATGGACTCCTCAGTATTAATAAGGCTCTCATATGAAGCTTCCTTAGCCACCTCAAGCATCTCCTCATCAGTCTCTGCCTCAGACTCGGGATCAGTTGTCTCCTCAACTCTAACCTCATCTCTGGTGGTAGCCAAAGGCATATATGGCACATCTGGGATCTTCACCGTCCCAAAAATCATGGACATGTTGGTGGACTTCAGCTGATCCACATTGCTCCTCAACACATCTATAGCGGCCTTTAAAGCCGTCATATCCACAGTGGCCCGTTGGCCACACTCACACACCGCTATCCTAGCCGTAAGGGCGTCAATGGTAGCGCTCGATGGTGTCACAGTATCAGCTAGGGCAGTTTGAATCATGCTTGGAATGGAGGCCTCGAGTATGGCAGCCCGATGATCAACTGAATGGGCAAGTTGCCCCATCCGGAGTAATGAAGCCTGAGTGAACGAGGTCTGGGAGACAGTAGCAGCAGCAGGTCTAGGAGGCAGTGCAACAACAGAAGAACCTGGAGTGTCAAAAGGTACAGTACAAGAAGTACCTGAAGGCTCAGGGGCCGAAGTAGGTAAAGATGCCTCTGTAGGTAGTGAGTCTTTGTCTATAACTGGGGAAGAGTCCATCGGGGCAGCCTTCTTCTTGTTCTTCGCCTCTTCCTTCTAATATTCTGCCTCAATCCTCCGAATATCAGTAGAGGATGTGGGAATCACTTCCACATCCTTCTCTACATCTCTAGGGGCCTGATCTCGTCTGCATAGCTCGGTGATCAACATCGGGATGGGAAGAGAGGTCTGGTGCTGCTTGTCCCTCCTGACCATCTCCTGTGCTATAGTGATCCTTAGATTTATCCTGGTCTCCTATGATGCAACCCAGACAGGCTGCCTTGGCTAGGTGGAGGATCGACTCATCCTGGGATGGCATGATAGAGTTGCTGATGAAGCCAAAATAGAATCGTGCAACAATGTTAAGATCATTCTTTTTAATTGGTGCTCCAATCTCCAGCCACTGGGAGTACCGTCTGATATGAGCGGGGCCAACCATTTAGTCATGTTGTCCAGAGTATTTGTCCTAATCAGATGATGGCACTCGTCATCAGTGTCATCAGGACAACATTAATAGCCTCACTATCATACTTGACCTTCTTTCCCCGGACAACTACATAGTCAACCGGTTTGAATGCTATTGTTTGCTTCTTCCTCTGTGTATCAAGGCCCCATAAGAATCATAGAACTCCCGAACTCAATTTGGAATATATGGACCACGAGGCTTGGTGAAGATCTGGAAATTATGAGCCTTCAGAAAACGCATAATCTCTGGGTGCCTATCAATCACCCCATCAGTGGACATGCGCTTCTCCTCAATAATCGTCCTCATCCACTTAGTCTTTAATCTGTTCATCGATTTGGGAGGAGGAGACTGCACATGAGGAGCTAGGACTACAGCCTGTACTAGAGTTGGAGTAGGAGAAGTGGTGTCCTGAGGGGTCCTGAAACTAGACGGATCATTCATCCTTTTGGACCGCAGCTCTGCCCTCTATGCTGCTACTAACTCATCGTCTTCAAAACCTACAGTCTAGTGCTCCTGGTTCTCACCCTCACTCTCAAAAGTAGTGAGGTGGGTGGAATTTATGCCGTCACTGTCAGAGCTGACCTCCGGTGACGCTGATGCTTTTCCTTTGCCTTTTCCCTTCCCACTAGTTATGGGAAGTTTGGTGGCCTTGGCCCTGGATGCAGCTGCATCCTCATTTAGTGATATCCCTTTAGCCTTCTTTCGGGGTGGCATGTTTCTACCTGCGACCTTTGGTCTAGCCATGTCTGCAAAACATCGAGAAAAAGTTAGAAACATTTCAATCAAAGGCACAAAAGAATAATTGCACACAGACTTGCCGAAGAAGTCGGCCAGTTGCTGAATCGCTTTGATGAGCTAAATGGGCTTGCTGAAAGAATTGGCTCAAGATTCTCAGAAACATTTGAAAAGTCGGCGATGGGAATGCCTTTCGATGAATTGCCGACATCATTCGACGAGAAAGGATTATCCCGCCAAAAGTTACAATGCAATTTAAGCTACATGGGTGCAGACAAAGGGTGACCAAGAAGACTTTCGGTGAGTCGCCGAGTGCCTTCGGCGACCTCAAGCTTCTCACCGAAAGTTACAGAGTCAAACTATTCATTTATCATGAAATTAAAGGCGAGATGGAGACCTTTGGTGAACCGCCGAGTGGTTAGTCGAGTTTGACCCAGCTCGCCAAACAACCCAACGTGCCTACTTTCAACCCAACTTCTCGAAGCATGCACTACTCAAATTAAACTAAGACCCATAACACCCATTACCCCGGGATACTCAGACTTCTCCTGATTTTGCCAAATTTGTCCATTTGACGACTTTTGCCCTTAAGAATGACGTCACCCACTCTATCATTGGGTAAATTACGTTATTTTGCATAACTACGGGTTACTTAGACTCCACCCGACTAAATTCAACAACATGCAACCACAACCCCATAAGATTTAACCAATTTTAAGGCACAAAACTACGAGAATTCAACATTAAAGGTAATACGAGCAAGGTATTCGAATTAAAACAAGCACACAAAAATACTAACACTATCAGAGAGGCCCAACATACTTCAATCAAGATAAAATTCATTGAAAATGAGTACAAATTCGATAAAAATAAACTTGGGGTTCGGAAAACCAACCTTTGATGCCGATTAATAAAGATTGAAATGCTAGGCGGCAAAGTAATCCCAATCCGAGCACAAATCAATGACTAAAATACTCTAAAAATGCAAAATTATAGAAACTAATGTGCAGGTCTGAGTTTGGGAAGTTCAAAAGTGAGGGAAAGCGAAGAGTTTGAAAGTTTAAACCTTTGGCCTTTAAAAATCGTCCAGTTCTCGCCCATTCGGTGACATTAGTCGTGCTCACCGACCCACTTGGCGACACACCGAGTGGTCACTTACCTTGCTAAGTTTTACAAGACCTCCAGTTAATTTGGGGGTCCAAACGGTGAACTAGATCATGATCGCTGACCTAATCGGCGACTCGCCAATAATTTCCTAGGCTCGCCGACCTCTTCGGCGATGCGCCGACTGGACCTTTATCTCGCCAACCTACACTTTTCAAACACTTTCCACACTTCAACCTACCCAATTAACACATCATTATTTCAAACTTAAAAAGAAAGAAAATAAAACTGGGGTTGCCTCCCAAGCAGCACCTCAGTTAACGTCGTGGCATGACGCAAGTCCACCTTCAAACGTCATTCTTGGGGTTGGCCATAGTGTCACTCGGCAACCCACCTTGCTTTCTCAGGTTTAGATGAGCCGAGATATGACCCATTCGGGTCTCCAACTGCTTGATCGACACTGAATGGAAGGTGACAGTTTGGCTAAGGGTCGACACGTCTTCTTTCATCTCTTTCAAGATCTTGTCCAACCCCTCAACTTTGTTGAGGATACGAGAAAGCATATGCTTAGACCGGCCACCTTTCGAATCCTTTGGCTTTTGGCGCTCGTGGGGAGGCACATATCTATCCTTCTCCCGATCCTTTCAATTGGGATTTCGGTCTATCCATTCTCGGTAACGATCTTTCCAACCTTCATCCCTTCTCCAACCTTGGTTACCACCCTGCCTCGGGTAGTTTGAATGACAACCACCACCTTGGTTGGTTAGGAAATTCACCTCTTGATTATACAAGGCCTCAAACTTAGACTCCTCCAGACTAGCACACCTGACACCCACGACATTGACACACCGAGCACCAACTCCCTTGATATTTTTAGAAAAAATGTCAAGTTGTGTCATGATCTTGGCCATGTTCTGATCCCTCTCTTGGTCTTTCTCCATCTATTCTTTTGTTAGTTTAAACGTGAGAGGGGAGACCTGGTCTTCACGGGTATACCAAGCCCTGTTTATGGTAGTCATGCCATCCAAGAGCTGAGCCTCTATCATATAAGGTTGCTGCATCAAACCTCCCAGAGAAAGTTGGTCAACAACACCCTTATTTACCAAGACAAGACTCCGGTAAAAATACTGCAACAACATGTTATCAGGAAAGCAATGTGTTGCGCATTGAAGCATCAACTTCTTGAATCACATCCAAGTTTCATGAATTGGCTCACTTTCTAGATGCTTGAAGCTTTGAATGCTTTCCCGAAGAGTCAACATCTTCGAGGGAGGGAAAAATTGCACTTGAAATGCGGTGACCAACTCCTCCTAAGAAGTGATTGATTCACGTGGCAATTCAGCCAGCCACTTACATGCCTCTCTCACAAAAGAGAACGGGAAAAACCTCAACTGAACTGACTCTTGCGAGATGTTCTTGAACGAGAACGGTCCGCATACATTCATGAAGTTTCTAATATTCTCATGGGGATCCTCATGAGCCAAACCACTGTAAAGCCCCTTTAATTGCAAGAGTTGCAACATAGTACTCGTGATGTGGAACACCGCATTCCCTTCGGCCGGAGGCAAGCGAATGACACCAATACCACCCAAAAGATGGGGGTCATTAGAATTAGGCTCGTTGACATCGTTGAGATTTCCGATGTCATCTTGATTTCCTACTTGGCTGCCATTGTTGCTGTTCGCACTCATACTTCATGTTTCAACACACAAACAAGCAAAACAAAACTAAAATTAAGCAAGTATCACTATAACTAACAAGAACAAAATCCAACTTCACTAAGAATTCTCAAATAATACCACTCCCCGGCAACGGCGCCATTTTAATTTCACGTATCAGGACACTTCATCCAATACTAAGTGTCAACGATCGTTAAGTAGTAATATAACCCAACTATGTGATTTGGGGTCGAGTTCCAAGGGAGTGGTTTGTAATTGAAAATCAATAGGCAAGTAAGAATATGGTCAAGTCAATCATAGCTTAAAACATTTACGAATAAAAACATGGTTCAAGTTAGGGGTGACACAAGTGTCAAATAACAAGGGGGTTTTGCTTCAACTATCAGCTTCAACAACAACTAATACGAAAAATGGCAAGTATAGAGACGAGTTCTTGGGATGTGATTGGATTATGGGCTAAGGTAGACAATCGAGAAATCACAATTAATAGTGAATAACTATAAATCAGTGAATAAGCTAGACTTTAGTGGGGATAAGCTTCCTCTCGAACAATTTACCCCGAATCAAATTGGTTTCTCTCGACCACCAATAAGCAGCAATTAAGAACAGCCTTCGCTTTAGTCCATTCACTCTCTCGAGCTGAATGTGTGGACAGGGGTTTAGGGTTCACTCTCTCGAGCTGAACCCATGAAAACCCAATACCCACAGACCATCAAATCAGTAATCTTGGTTTTAAAACGTCTCTCGAGCAAGCAAAAAACATGAAGGTAGAGTTGCATTTGCAACTACAACCCTTTAGATTAAGCCACAATTACCAAATGAAATCACTTTTAAATAGCATTTGAACTATCAATTAACAATATCCAGCAGCTAAATCAACCCATAATCACATAATCACACCCCAAGAATTGGGGTTTTAGCTAGACATCATAAAAAGGTAAAAATCGTTACCAAATTGTGTTTCCATCAACTAGGTAATATTGATATTGTCTTTACAAAGGTCTAAGATGAAGAATCTTCAACATCCACTTCCAATTTCATAGAAATGGAAACCTTCAAAGCTAAGGAAATATTGTCTCCAAAAACTCAGTTCTAAGCTCTAAACTCCAAAACTGAATTAAAATTCGATTGATACTAAAACTTCATTAGAAACTGCATACTAAACTAAGAATTTAAAAACGTATTTATAGTCGCCAAAAATGTGCTCGAAGGTCCATTTGACGCAATAGGTCGGGATCGCCGATCTACTCGACGATCCGCCCTTTGGTCAATTCCATCGCCCTTTTGCTTTGGCCTTCATCATCTTCAAGTTATGAAACTTTGGGCGATATGACACTGCATCGCGGAACCATTTGGTGACTTGCTGACTGCTCCTTTCTATCGCCGACTTGATTTTCTCCTTCAGGGCTTGGCACTCCGGAACATTAGGCGAGACCATGGCCGTTCAGCGACTCGCCCAATGGGTTAGGCGATCCTCATGCCTTCTTTTCTTTGTTCTTTCAGATGCCTTGTTCCTCTTTGCTCAACAATGTCCATGCTTTGTTCCTTAATCCAAATACTTGAAATTTAAGTATTTACATCAGTGATTGGGACAAAATATATATTTGAGGACACTAAATCTATTAAAATGAAGCCCTAAATGAGTCCAAATCGTGGGCTCATCAGGACGCAGCGCACATAAATGTTTAAAACATAAGGAAATGATATAAAGGAAACATAAGGGGTTTTTCCTCGAAGCTATGAGGACTCATAAATTCTTTAACTCTTCTTGCACCATAGAAACTAACTTCCAAAGTAACTCAATCTTCAAAACCCTACATTTGATTCAAATGTAGGCAATATGCATTAGTACAAAATGTACCGAGTATGAAAGCTAGCACAACATCACAAGAGCATCTCAAAATGGTTAGTCAACATAAGACATAAGTATAAGAAATAATAACATATTCATACCATAATCATCATAGTCATAGCATGGTCTCCAACATAAGCTACATATAAACATAAGTCAACATAAGACATAGTTAATGAGCATATGAGACAAATCATAATCATATAAGCATAATAGACTCTTGGTCATCTTTACCATAATAGCACCATTCTCAAGTAACCTTAAAAACATACATGTGTAAAGCATGGATTGCATCCCATAATACTACCCAAGCCAAGTACCCCACTTTGGTCATCTTAATCATAGTCCATAAACAAGGTTAAGTCTTAAGTCTTTCAACCATAAGGGCACCAGACTCCTAAGTAACCTCAAGACACAATTGTGCAATGCGTGAAAGGCATCCCATACTACCCTTCACACCAAGCATAGCCTTAAAGTCATCTTAGTCATACTCACCGTCCTTTGGTCTCATTATTAGTTTAACTCTCATAACTAAGGGAATCTCTCACCTTTAGTCAACTATTGCAAGGAAGGCAACTATGGCACAATCATACCTCAACTCATTCATGTAGTAACCCTAAGCCACACTTATGCAATGCAATCATAGCATCCCATAATACTAATCATGCTAGGTACCACTTTTAGGTCCTCTTACTATTGCTTCTTGGTTTGGAACCTAGTTCCTCTCTTTAACTTTACAACACTATGAGGTAGTCTCTTAAGCACATCAAAGTTCATTGTTAGGTTGAACCCTAAGAGATACTCCATTTAGTATGCCTAAGTTCCTTACTCATATGGACCCTATGAGATACTACCATAAGCATGTCTAAGTCCATTCATACTCTTGACCACTATGAGGTACATCATTAAGTAAGTCTTAGTTCATGTATGCTTTAGAACACTATGAGATTCTTCTTTAAGCATGTCTTAGTTCATTGGGTACGGAGATTTCTACTAGGAACCTTGACTCTACTCATGTGAAGGCTCCCATCTCATGAGACCTAACTTTGGGAAAACCCACACTCTACTACATAAGAGTTCCCCCTTAACTTGGATAGTCCTCACATCAACTAGGTGTGGTTCTCCTTTCTACTTGGAGCCTGGACCTTACCTTGTGTGACACTCCATTTCATCTTCAATATCCACTCGAGGCTAAACATACACCTCAAGATTTACTTGTTATGCCTTGCTTAACACTCATAACTCATGGAAGGATGTCCTTGACAACCAATCCATGTTCAAGTGATTCTATCAGTTCATACTTTCAAGCATTCTTAAGGTAGGTTTGGTGAGTAAAGGCCTTTCACCATAATCTAACCTATTACACTTCTATTCTCTTTTAGACTTTACTCTCAAAGCCTTTTCATCAATAGTTGATCACATTTGCTTCACTCTAAAGCCCTAACTATCATGATCACATCTTTCATTACTAGGTGATGCTATTCTTAATTGATTATAGAGGTTCAATTCTAGATTTACAAGTTAAGATCAATCATATTCAACAAGGTCTAGTCCAATTCATAATTAAATGATCCTAACTTTGATCAATTACTACACATGACATTGATTTAGGAAGATTACTCATGAACTTTCAATTTCACCTCTAATGGCATAAACCCACAAAACATGTAACTCATCAAGAGAATTAGGGTTAACCATAGAATTCACATGATTTCATCATAATATCACAATTCAATGCTAAATTAACCATAAATAAGTATTATCCAATCCTTTGGAATCATACCCAACTATACCCACACATTGGAAGTAACCCTAGCTTAGATTGGGGTTCTTCTTCACAAATTGGGGATTATTAAGGGGGATCGATGGGTGGAAGAACCCATATATGAAAAGCTAAACATACCTTAAACAATGCCTTAGCAGAAGCCTTCAACAATGGTTCCTTTGTTCTTGACCTTGGCTTCAAACTCTAGCTTCTTCTGCAATAGGGGTTTTCTAGATAGAGAAATATTTGAGTGGAGAGGATCTTGGGGTTTTGATTTGGGACTTGTGTAAAGTGACTTAAAATTGGGGGCTAATGACTTAAAATAGTCTAAATAGGTGAATAAAACTCATATAAAACCACCCCATTAAATAATTAAACGTTTTGGAATTTACTAAACTAACCCTCACTAGGCAGCCATGGTGCCAGGCACCACGCCCCTCTTCACGAGCCGTCAAGGGCACCACGGCCTGTGGTGGTGCCCATGGTCCCTTTACTAGTGGCTCCCCTCAACATACCAAACTACCTCACAAACAAGGCGTGACCACGAGCCTTCCCACGAGCCGTGGTCATGACCACGGGCTGTGAAGTGGCTCGTGGTTCCTTGGAGAGTATCTAGACTTCAAGGCTTCAACTACCACAAGGCTAAGGGGTCTTCATGAACTCCTTAAAGAACCGTGGTCAAGATAACTGGTCGTGAACCCTTTGGGCAGTAGCTTGCCATGGTTGGGCAGCCTTAGCCCCTTGGCTTAGGCTTGCCCTTTTTCCTTGGCACTTTCCCTTCCCATGCTCAACCAAACTCTAAATGGTATTCTAAGCTACGAGGTCTAACACGTACCTTGACGTTCAACTACTAAACCCCTCATTCCAAGAACGTAAAGTCTCATCTACAACTCTAATTCTCAACATCACACTCTAGAACCCTAGCTTATGGCCCTAGTTTAGTCTACTAGTTTCCGAGGTGTTGCAATATCTCCCCCTTGTGAACATTCATCCTCGAATGATGATTCTAAACACTTCTTAATGGAAACGACTCAAGATTAGCAGCCCATGATACATGCAACATATCTAATGCACATAAACAAGGAGGAAAACTGCAATTCCCACCAAACATACTCAATGAAACAAGAAGGAGTAGGAACCTCATCAAACAACCTATTTATGAATGACATTCTCATAACTAGTCATATTCAAGGAGGAAATTACCATCTCCTAGTCATAACATTCTCAATATACTCTCATGGAGACCATACATAATTTATTCTCAAAAAGCATTTATTTCAAGGAGGAATCTTTCAACGCCAAAAACTAAAGCATGCTCAAATACTCATCTCATGAAGTCTATATGCAACTCTAGTCCATGCACTACAACATGAGGAAAACAATGCATATAAGTCATTTCTAACAAGACCTAAGCATTTTCATGAACATGCATCTAAGGACATCATGGTAACACATAAACACATAATAACCTTACTAAATAGGCACACTATCTCCCCCTTGGGAGTTAGCCTACCCAAATTCTTCTAAACATAATTCATAACATAAGGCAACAATGAAGCATCATACATATTAAAGACAACTTCAAGTCCATCATAACAAGTCACAAAAGACAAGAAATTCAGAAATTTACCAAAACATGAAACACATACCGGAAGGGACATGAGGAGATCACTCTTGATATTCTCTAGATTGGAGAGCATACAACCTATTCTTCTTTTGAGCACTATCATCCGAACCACTAGAGGCTACTTTCTTATCCTCCCTTCCATTAGCCTTAAGAACCGAGTAATCTCTCATCTTGTGCCATTCCTTACCACACCCATATCAACCATCCATGCCGGCTAGTCACTTACCATAATGACTCCTCCCACAATTGGAGCAAGTAGACTTGGGAAATGGAGACCTACTACCCTTCTATTGGTCAACCCTAGGGGTGTTGGAAGAATCTTGACCGGAATACCTTGGTTTAGTCCTAGGCCTACCTTGTACATTTGAGTTAGCATTAGAAAAGTTCCCATCCTCGGTTCTACCTCTTTTCACCTCCCTATTCATTTTCTTAAGCTTTTGCTCCTCAATTTGTTGAGCATGCACCATGAGACGAGAAATATTCATACTAGGGATAAGCATTACCGAACGACATTCATTGACCATTAATTCGGACACTCCCATCACAAAATTATTCATCTTGGCCCTCAAATCCCCCACTATGGTTGGAGCATATTTGGATAGTTGGGTGAATTTCAGGGAATACTCTTTCACACTCATACCCCCTTGCTTAAGATTTATGAATTCTTGCATTTTTAGCTCCCTCAACTCTAGGGGAAAGAACCTATCAAGGAATTCCCTTTTGAACTCTTCCCACTCTATTGGGCCCTCTCCTATCGGTCTACTATCTTTCCATAGCTCATGCCAAATTTGTGCTACATCCCTCAATTGGCAAGAGGCTAGATCCGCTTTCTCTACCATAGTTAATCCCATGATAGCAAGTACCTTATACACCTCATCTACAAATCCTTGAGTGTCTTCCTCCACTTTGGAGCCATAGAACTCCGGAGGGTTCATCCTCAAAAACTCTCTTATCCTAGAAGAACCCATCCCCCTTATTGGGTTTGCCGGAGCCACCACCTCTCTATTGGCTTACGCCGTCAAGGCTTGGGCCAATAATTGCATCGAAGCCCTAAACTCCACAAGAGCGGCATTCCCAATTGGAGGGTCATTTGGAACTTGAGGAGGAGCTTGTGGAGGGACTTTGTTTGGAACTTGAAGAGGAACCTCTTGCTCCTCATCACATTCCTCAACTCTCCTAGCATTAGCCTTTGTATTACCCATACCCTGAAAAACCAAAGCCACAGATTAGAAGAAGGGCCTACTAAAGCCAAACTCTATGGCATGACTAAGAGAATGACGAAGTGAGACTTTTCCTAAGCATCCAATAGCCTCTTATTTATAAAATGTGGTGCGCTTCACATTTATGAACAAGACTCTACTAGATGTGGTTTGAGAAAATCCTAGAACCATTCTAAACCTTTTACTTTGATTACCAAGTTTGTCACGACCCAGGGGTACCCCCTAGACATAACATGGTGTACTTGACTCCGAAGGGATCTCATAGAAATCCTTAGCACAATCATAACATAAGATACTAGAAAAGTATGGGAAAATTTAAAACTTTTTTTAGAACCAATCAATTGAAAATATTTTCATAAGCAAACAGAAGTCTTTACTAACTCTTTGTCTCAAACCATCTATTACAACTCTTGAATAAAAGACTTGGGACGGAGCCCAAATAACTGTCTAAAACATAAGGAAATAACATAAAGGAAACATAAGGGGTTTGTCCTAGAAGCTATGAGGACTCACCAATTCTTCAACTCTTCTTGCACCTTAGGAACCTAGCCTACAAAGCAACTCAATCTTCAAAACCCTACATTTGATTAGAATGTAGGCAATATGCATTAGTACAAAATGGACCAAGTATGAAAGCTAGCACAACATCATAAAAGCATCTCAAAATGGTTAGTCAACATAAGACATAAGCATAGGAGATAATAACATATTCATACCATAATCATCATAGTCATAGCATGGTCTCCAACATAAGCTACATATAAACATAAGTCAACATAAGATATAGTTAATGAGCATATGAGACAAATCATAATCATATAAGCATAATAGACTCATAGTCATCTTTACCATAATAACACCATTCTCAAGTAACCTCAAAAGTAGACATGTGCAAAGCATGGATATCATCCCATAATTCTACCCAAGCCAAGTACACATCTTTGGTCATCTTAATCATAGTCCATAAGCATGGTTAAGTCTTAAGTCTTTCTACCATAAGGACACCATACTCCTAAGTAACCTCAAGACACATTTGTGCAATGCATGAAAGGCATCCCATGCTACCCTTCACACTAAGCATAACCTTAAAGTCATCTTAGTAATACTAACCCTCATTTGGTCTCATTATTAGTTTAACTCCCATAACTAAGGGAATCTCTCACCTTTATTCAACTATTGCAAGGAAGGAAACTATGGCACAATCCTACCTCAACTCATTCCTCTAGTAACCCTAACCCATACTTGTGCAATGCAATCATAGCATCCCATAATACTATTTATGCTAAGTACCACTTTAAGGTCCTCTTACAATTGCTTCTTGGTTTGGAACCTAGTTCCTCTCTTTAACTTTAGAACACTATGAGGTACTCTCTTAAGCACATCTAAGTTCATTGTTAGGTTGAACCCTAAGAAATACTCCTTTTAGTATGTCTAAGTCCTTGCTCATATGAACCCTATGAGATAATACCTTAAGCATGTCTAAGTCCATTCATATTCTTGAACACTATGATGTACTACATTAAGTAAGTCTTAGTTCATTTATGCTTTAGAACACTATCAGATGCTTCTTTAAGCATGTCATAGTTCATTGGATATAGAGAATGCTACTAGGAACCTTGACTCATCTTATTTGAAGGCTCCCATCTCATGAGACCTAACTTTGGGAAAATCCACACTCTACTACGTAAGAGTTCATTCTTTAACTTGGATAGTCCTCACATCAACTAGGTATGGTTCTCCTTTCTGCTTGGAGCCTGGACCCTACCTTGTGTGACACTCCATCTCATCTTCAATATCCACTTGAGGCCAATTATACACCTAAAGATTTACTTGTTAATCCTTGCTTAACACTCATAACTCATGGAATGATGTCCTTCACAACCAATCCATGTTCAAGTGATTCTATCACTTCATACTTTCAAGCATTCTTAAGGTAGGTTAGGTGAGTATAGGCCTTACACCATAATCCAACCTATTAGACTTCTATTATCTTTTAGATTTTACTCTCAAAGCCTTTTCATCAATAGTTTATCACATTAGCTTCACCCTAAATCCCTAGCTATCATGATCACAAACCTTATTATCAAGGTTTCTTTCTTAATATCTTCTATATACCTAGATTTGAAGGTATTTTAATCACATCTTTCATTACTAGGTTATTCTAGTCTTAATTGATCATAAAGGTTCAATTCTAGCTTTACAAGTCAAGATCAATCATATTTAACAAGGTCTAGTTCAATTCATAATTATATGATCCTAACTTTGATCAATTACTACACATGACATTGATTTAGGAAGATTACTCATGAACCTTCAATTTCACCTCTAATGGCATAAACCCACAAAACATGTAACTCACAAGAAAACTAGGGTTAACCATAGAATTCACATGATTTCATCATAATATCACAATTCAATGCAAAATTAACCATAAATAAGTATTATCCAACCCTTTGGAATCATACCCAACTATACCCACACATTGGAAGTAACCCTAGCTTAGATTGAGGTTCTTCTACACAAATTGGGGATTACTAAGGGGGCTCTATGGGTGGAAGAACCCATAGATGAAAATATAAACATACCTTAAACAATGCCCTAGCACAAGCCTTCAACAATGGTGCCTTTGTTCTTGACCTTGGCTTCAAGCTCTGGCTTCTTCTTCAATGGGGGTTTTCTAGAGAGAGAAATATTTGAGTGGAGAGGATCTTGGGGTTTTGATTTGGGTCTTGTGTAAAGTGACTTATAATTGGGGGCTAATGACTTAAAATAGTCTAAATAGAGTGAATAAAACTCATATAAAACGACCCTATTAATTAATTAAATGTTTTGGAATTTACTATACTAACCCTCACTAGGCAGCCATGGTGCCAGGCACCACGCCCTACTTCACGAGCCATCAAGGGCACCACTGCCCGTGGTGGTGCCTGTGCTCCCTTGACCAGTGGCTCCCCTCAACCTACCAAACTCCCTCACAACCAAGGCATGACCAGGAGCCTTTCCACGAGTCGTGGTCATGTCCACGGGCCGTAAAGTGGCTCGTGGTCCCTTGGACAGTAGCTAGGCTTAAAGACTTCATGGACCCCTTCATGGACCGTGGTCAAGAGCACTAGTTGTGAAGGTGGTCGTGAAGCCCTTGGGCAGTAGCTTGCCAAGGTTGGGCAGCTTTGGGCCCTTGGCTTAGGCTTGCCCTTTTACCTTGGCACTTGAACTTCCTATGCTCAACCAAACTCTAAATGGTCTTCTAAGCTACGAGGTCTAACATGTACCTTGACGTTCAACTACTAAAATCCTCATTCCAAGTACGTAAAGTCTCATCTACGACTCTAATTCTCAACTTCACACTCTAGAACCCTAGCTTACGGCCCTAGTTTAGTCTACGAGTTTCTGGGGTGTTACAACCGATGTCATCTTGGTGGTCCACTTGGCTACCATTGCTTTCGTTCACACTCATGCTCTCTGTTTCAAAACACAAATAAGCAAACCAAAACTAAAAATAAGTAGATTCAACTATGACTAACAAGAACAAAATTCAACTTAACCAAAGAATCTTAATCGACACCACTTCCCGGTAGCGGCGCCATTTTGAATAACGTTTCAAGGACACTTAATCCAATTCTAAGCCTCAATGATCGCTAGTCAGTATAATAACCCAACTAAATGAGTTGGGGTCGAATCCCACAGGGAGTGGTACGTGTTTAAGATTCAAGAGTAAAGTACGAATATGCTCAAGTCAGTCATAGTAATAGACATTATCGAATAAAAACATAATTCAAATTTGGGGGTGACACGAATGTCAAATAACAGGGGGTTTGGTTTTGATTTTATCAACTACAGCAGCAACAAACAACACAAAAATAACAATAATGAGACGGATTCTTGGGGTGTGATTCGATTAAAGGCTAATGTAGACATATGGGTAATTGCAACTGTTAGTAAATAGTTGTATATAAGTTATTAAGCTAGACTATAGAGGAGGTAAATTTTCTCTCGAACAATTTACCTCGAATCAAGTCGATTTCTCTCGAACATCGACAAGCTTGCAAAATAAGAACAACCTACGCCTTGGTCCATTCACTCTCTCGAGTTGAATGTGTGGAAAAGGGTTTAGGATTCACTCTGTTGAGCTGAACCCATGACAACCCATTACCCACAGACCATCAATCTATTTTGGTTTTGAAACCTCTCTCTTGAGCAATCCAAAAGCACGAAGGTAGAACTGCATTTGCAACTATAATTCTTTAAATTAAACCACAATTAATTATTGAAATCACTTCTAAACAACATTTAAACTAACAATTAGCAATACCCATAAACTAAATTAGCCCATAATCACATAATCACACCCCAAGAATTGGGGTTTTAGCTAGACATCACAAAAAGATAAAAATCGTTACCAAATTGTGTTTCCATCAACTGGGTAAGATTAATTTCGTCTTTACAAAGGTCCAAATTGAAGAATCTCAAAGACCCACTTCTAATTTCTCAAAAATGAAAAACTTCCATTCTTCCAAGCTAAGGAAAACTTGTCTTAATACTCAGAGTTCAAACTCAAAAATTAATCTAATTAATGTTCAGAATAAAATTTGATTAAAGAGATGCTAAACTAAATGTTGAAAAACATATTTATAGTCGCCAAAAATATGTTGCGAAGGGCCATTCGGCACACTAACTCGGGCTCGCCGATCCGCCCTTTGGTCAGTTCCATCTGTAACTTTGGGCGATCTAACAGTGCATCGCGGAACCACTCGGTGACACATCGACTGCTCCTTTCTCTCACCAACTTGATTGTCTCCTTCAGGGCTTGGCACACTGGAACCTTAGGTGAGATGGTGGCCATTCAGCGACTCGCTAAAGGGACTTGGCGATCACCAGACCTTTATTTCTTCGTTCTTTCAGCTCACTTGTTTCCTTTTTGCAAATCAATGTCCATGCTTTGTTCCTCAATCTAAATAACTTGAAATCAAGGATTTTGCATCAGTTATTGGCACAAAATAAGCGTTTGAGGAGACTAAATCTATCCAAATAAAGCCCTAAATGAGTCCAAATCTAGGACTCATCAGTGGGGGACACCTGGAATTCTAAAAAGTTGCTAAGCTCCTTCTTTCAGATACGACGTGTTACAATATCTCCCCCTTGAGATCATTCATTCTCGAATGATGTTTTAGGCACTTCATAAAGGAGACGACTCAAGACTAGCAACCCATCATACATGCAACACATCTAAATGCACACAACCAAGGAGGAATCATCACTCCAAGCTAAACATGCTCAATACATTACATGGAAGGTAGGAACTATATCTAACAACCCATAATGCATGAAATTCTAACATTACCCATGTTCAAGGAGGAACTACCATATCCAAGCTAAAAGTGTGCTCAACACAATCTTATGGAACCTATATGCAATCTATTCTCATAACATACATCCAAGGAGGAATCTCTCAACTCCAATCTATGGCATGTTTCACAACTCATCTCATGAAGTCTATAGGCAATTCATACCCAATGCACTATAACATGAGGAAAATCAATCATGCAAACTCATTTTTTTTCTTTCAAAAAGTTTTTCATGAACATGTACAACATAAGGGAAATCATGGCAACATCTAAAACACACATGACTTCACACAAAGAACAAACCATGAAGAACTCATCATCTCAAGCTAAATGAGGAATAAAAGGAAAATATGAGGATATCGGGACATCCTATTTGGACTCGGCCTCCCAAGTAGAACCCTCAACTTAAAACCCTCACTAAAGGATCACTCCATAACACTTTCATGGAAACAACTTCCTTGTTTCTCTATTTATTAACTTGCCGGTCTAAGATCTCATGTTGGTTTACTAAACAGGGGGTAAGCTTCCCAAACTCATTACACCTTTCAAGGTGAGAATTTCTAGAAGCCCAAATCATGAACATTAACAACACTCATCGACCTTGCTATCTAAGCACACCATCTCCCCCTTGGGAGAAAGCCTAGGCGGACTTTCTAAGTACCATC
Source organism: Solanum acaule (assembly GCA_036250505.1). Taxonomy (NCBI): domain Eukaryota; kingdom Viridiplantae; phylum Streptophyta; class Magnoliopsida; order Solanales; family Solanaceae; genus Solanum; species Solanum acaule. Next base: position 76,122 of record JAJOOR010001775.1, read on the forward strand.
TCTTTCAATTCTAAGGTCAGATCAAGTTATCACTAAGCTTTCACATCCATCACACAAGAGGATTCTAAACCATGGTGAATTACACTACTAACCTTTTAGAGGAGTCTACTCATTTACCCCATCAAGGTCTTATCTAGACACCCTACTCACCAATTTTTTCAACATACCCCAAAACTTGTAATGACTAAGTCGGGTTCTACAATCAATACACATAGCAATAATGCAGCCCATTCATACTAAAGACAACAAAAAAGTCTATCATATCAAGTATATAAAGTCACAAAAGACAAGTGACACCAGAATCTAATAAATCACAAAACACATACCGGTAGTCACATCCGGAGGACATTCTTGTTCACCTCTAGCTTGGAGAGCATAAAACCTATTTTTCCTTGGAGCATTCCCATCCGGACCACTAAGAGCAACTTTCTTACCCTCTTTTCCATTAGCCTTCATCCTTGGATAATTTCTCATATTGTGGCCACTCTCACCACAACTAAAGCAACCCTCCATTCCTGCTAAACACCTACCCTCATGTCTTTTTCCACATCTAGCACAAGCAGGCCATAGGGACTCACTACTAATTCCTTGCGGTTTAGGGTTAGACACCCTATCCTCATTATACTTAGGAGCAGTGGAGGAGTCTCATCCGGAAAACCTTTATCGATGCGTAGGACGACCATGTCCATCGAACCTTTCATGAGAGGAAATACCATCATCATTTCTAGACCTCTTTTACTCCCTCACTCTCCCTTTTAGTTTCGCCTCTTCAATATGTTGGGCATGAGTCATAAGGCGAGCAACGTCCATGTCACCAATGAGCATGGCGGTATGATACTCTTTCACTACTAGATCGGACACTCCTAACACAAACTTACTCATCCTTGACCTAGAGTTGGCCACTAGGGATGGAACATACTTAGAAAATTGGGTGAACCTCAATGTATATTCCTTAACACTCATATTACCTTTCCTAAGGTTAATGAACTCAAGCACCAAAGCCTCTCTCATCTCTAGAGGGAAAAACCTATCTAAAATGGTACTTTTGAACCTCTCCCACTTTATGGGACCCATTCCTATTGGTCTAGCCTCTTTTTATTGATTAAACCAAACCTGTGCAACCCCCTTGAGGTTGTAAGTGGCCAATTCCGCTTTCTCAGCCGAAGTAACTCTCATAATGTCTAACACCTTACAGACCTTTTCTATAAACTCATGAGGATCTTCCACAATTTTGGAGCCATACAATTTTGGAGGGTTCATTCTCATAAAATCTCTCACTCTCGACGCCGTTGTACCCACATTTGGGTTCATGGGGACTACCACTTCTCTGTTGGCTTAAGCCGTTACGGCTTGAGCCATCACTTGAAAAGCCATTCTATGCTCTGCATTAGTTATATTCTCATTCGATGGGTAAAATCGGAGCTTGAGGAGGAGCTTGGGGAGGGACCTGAGGAGGAACCTCTTGATCAACATTGTCTCCCTCCATCATTCTAGCAGCCCTTCTAGTAGTCATATCCTTAAAACCATCTAGCACGGATTAGGAGAAAGACCTATAGAGTTAAACTCCTTGGCATGACTTATCCTAAACATCCAATAGCTTATCATTCATAAATGTGGCACGTTTCACACTTATGAACAAGACTCTACTAGACATGGTTTGAGGCATCATATAACCATTCTAAACCTTGTGCTCTGATAACCAAGTTTGTCATGACCTAGGGGTACACCCTAGACGTAACATGGCGTACAAGACCCCGAGAGTCCTCATACAAGCCACTTAGCTTTCATAACATAACATAATAGAAAATGGTGCGGAAATAAAACATTTTCCAATACAATCAAAGTTTCATAAAATGAAGTGGAAGTCTTTAACATTGTCTCAAACCATCTAATACTTGAATAGTCTTGGGACACAACCCATACAAAAGTTCTAAACATAAAAGCAAGACATAAAAGAGAAAGGTGATCAAATCATCGGTGCTATGATGACTCACCAAATCTTCACTCCTTGCTCTACTATGAACCTAGGCACGGGGATGGAAGTCAATATCGCCGGACCCTACATTTGATAAGAATGTAGGCAAGAGTATGCGCCGGTACAAAAATGTACTAAATATGATGACTAGCATAAATCATCAACATGTAAGCATAACATAGCCATTAATCAACATAGGACATACGTTATGAGCATAAGAGACATCAACATAACTCATAAGCATATTTAATGCACATAGATCATCATATAATAAGAGGAACACTTCTCAAGTAACCTCAACTTGTTTTTACTCTTCACATAGGTTATCCACCTTTAGTCATACATGTCAAGGGAAAGAAACTCAATTAACAATTAAAGCTAAGCTATCATCATACAGTCAATCTCATATTGAAACATACTTACAATACTTCCTTGAAGTAATCTTGTTTCATCATAATCATGCTACTTTGATTAGGGACTTGTCCCTCTTTAGTCTTTCTTACTAGTCATGGTAGAGTATCTCTCTACTTGTTGTAGACACATCATTAATCATGAATGGTTACGATTCACCCATTTAAAGGCTATCAAGTAAAAGCACCATACTATGCTAGACCAAGCTATCATGGAAGGCATACTCTCATGCACGTCCAAGCTCCTGGGCCTACCTGATAATGTTAGGGGATTTTTGATTGGCGGGAGACTATATGGAAAGGCTATCAAGTAAAAGCACCATACTATGCTAGACCAAGCTATCATGGAAGACATACTCTCATGCACGTCCAAGCTAATCAAAGAAGAGTACTATTGTTCAATCCAAACTATCATGAAATGGTGTGGCCTCACCAAGTCAAGATATCGTGCAACCATCCTCTCATGCTAGTTCAAGCTACATTGGAAGGGTAGGATTTCTCAATCCAAGGCTATCCATGAGTTCTACTATCTCAGCTACCATGCATGGTCTTGTCTTACCAAGTCAAGCTATTCATGAAGGGATATCACACCACTTCTTCAAGCTAACATAGTTCACACATGAAGCCTTTGAACAATTACGGGGTTTTTCTTGAAGCATGCCTTAGTTCATTATGAAGGCTTATTAGATCATGAGTGAGAAAACCTTTCACCGTTCATGGCTACATGTAAATCTTAGCTTCATTTAGGTGAGAAAGCCTTTCAACCATAAAATCTTCATTATGTGAGAAAACCTTTCACATCATCTTTATTATGTGTTCATGAGAATGTCCTTTCAAGCAACACAACATCAATATCATAATCATTAATACTACTCTCAAAGTGTTCTTAAAGCATTTACATAGATTCTATAACAACATGCATAATCTCATACATTCATAATATAGGTCATGTGGGTAAATCCTTCCACAACAACTCTACCTACAATTCAACATCATATAAGCTTCACTCTCAAAGCCTTAACATTCAAAATTCATCATATTAGCTTTACTCTCAAAGCCCTAGCATTCAACATTCATAAATACAAGCCTTACTCTCAAAGCATTACTTCTCATCATCATCACATATGCCTAGATCTCAAGAAATTCTAATCACATGCTTCATTCCTAAGCAATTCTAATCATTCATCATCATATAGGCTCAATCTCAAGCACTACTAATGTCATGACCCAGGGTTACACCCTAGATGTAACATGGCGTACTTGACCCCGAAGGGGTCTCATACAAGCCCTTAGCATATCATAACATAAGATAATAGAAAAGTGCGAAAATTTTAAAACATTTTCCATACAATAAAAGTCTTTATAAAAGCAAAGCGAAGTCTTATACACTTATCTCAAACTATCTAATACAACTTTAAATACTCTTGGGACACAACCCATACAACAGTCTCAAAACATAAAAGAAAATACATAAGGAAGTGGTGTCTTTATCCATGATGCTATGAGGACTCACCAAACTTCAACCCTTTGCACTTCTAGAAACCTATCTTCAAGAATGGAACTCAAACAACCGGACCCTACATTTGATGAGAATGTAGGCAAGAGTATACATTAGTACAAAAGTAGTAAATATGACAGCTAGCATAACAACATAAGAGCATAACATAAGGGTTAGTCAACATAATCCCTATGCCATAATCATAAGAGGTACTTCATGAAACATAAACTATAAGAACAAGAGACAATATCATATTCATAAGCATAGTCTCCAACATTGGCATCATATAAGCATTAGTCAACCCTTAGTCCTTCATATCATGAGACAACTACGTCTCAAGTAACCTCAAAGCATACTTGTGCAATGCATGAATAATACCCCATAATCCCATCCATGCTAAGTATCCCCTTTGGCCCCATCATAATCATACTTACCATCTTAGGACCTCATCCTTAGCTTACTTCTCATAGACAAGGGAATCTCTCACCTTTTGTAACACCCGGAAAATGAATAGGTGAAACTAGAGCCTAACGTTTTGGTCTTAAAATTTATGCATAATTTGGAGTTGTAAAATAGCCCAAAAATTTGACCAAGTATATTTTCAAGTGAAGGTTCAAGGAAGGTAAATGACCCAAAAATTTGACCAAGTATAATTCAAGTGAGGGTTCAAGGGAGGTAAATGACCCAAAAATTTGACTAAGTATAAGTTCAAGTGAGGGTTCAAGGAAGGTAAATGACCCAAGAATTTGACTAAGTATAAGTTCAAGTGAGGGTTAAAGGAAGGTAAATGACCCAAAATTTGACGAAGTATAAGTTCAAGTGAGGGTTCAAGGAAGGTGAAAGGCATCAATGCCCATACAAGCTCCCTTGAACTTTGCCTTTGTTTTTTTTAGGCAAGTCCATGTGGGTAAGGGACAATTTTGTAATTTTATTTTTTAAGTTCAAATTAAATGGGTATATTTTATATTAGTTTAAAATAAATATATAAGGCATTTTTAGTCATTAAACACCTAATCAAAATCATTTTCACAAAAACCCAAATCAAAATCAAAAGTTCATCTTCCTCACAATATTTCTCTCTCTAAAAAGCCAAGAAGAAGAAGAGTAAAATTGAAGCTTGCGCTGCAATAAATCAAGGGGTTTTCATCAAATTCTTCAAGGATTCATCATCAAGGTATGGTATTTTTCATCTTTGGGTAGATTCCACCCATGAAGCCCCTTCAAAACTTGATTCAAAACTTCCAATTTTCCCCAATTTCAAGGTTTTGTTCAAAATTCATGGGTTCTCTTTAAAAATGATTTCAATTATTGAATTATGTTGGGTCATGATTGAATTGATGATTTATGGCTGAATTTTGATGAAATTTCCCCAAGAACCCATTGATCCCCTCTATTGCTAAATAGTGATCTTAATTGAATTAATTGATTTTAGAAGCATGTAAATGGGGTCTTGTATGAATTAATTCAATCAATGATTTCAATGGTTGAATTATGTTGGGTTATGACTGAATTGATGATTTATGGCTGAATTTTGGTGAAATTCCCCCAAGAACCCATGGATTTCCTCCATTGCTAAATTTTGATCTTAATGTGGGTTAATTGATTTTAGAAGCATGTAAATGGGTCTTGTATGAATTAATTGGAATTGATTAAAATGTGTTATTACCCATATCTATTATAGAAATTCTAGATATTGGGTTGAATGTGATTCATGATTCTTGATGGGTAAAATTTGAGAATTTTACATGAATATGAGAATTATGCATGTGCTTCAAGATTTATGTTCAGAATGAAGATTCTATGACTATGGTGTAATTGTGGTATTGATTGGAAAAGTTATTCTCCCCTATACCCTTACACATTATTATGCATGAATTATTATGAAGATTGATGTATAATCATGATGTTAGGTATATGCTTTGGGATTTCAATGAAAGTAATGTGATCATGACTACAATGCAATTGTGATATTCTTGAAAGGTTATTCTCAATTATACACTTGTGAATGATGATGATATGTTGTGAAAGGTTTCTTCAATGTAATGATACACCTTGAATTGGAAGGCTTAGGGCATCCTATTCTAGTGTAATTGAAAGTGATCTTGATTGATATACCTTGAATTGGTAGGCTTAGGGCATCCTCTTCTTGTGTGACTAAAGTATATTGACTTCATAAACATTGAATCGGTATACCTAATGGTGGCAGCCCATTCATGTATTTAATGATGTACCTTGAATTGGTAGACCTAATGGTGGTAGCCCTTTCATAAATGATTAATAAAGTATTCTAAGGCTTTGTCTTGAATCGGTAGACCTAATGGTGTTTGCCCTTTCATGATAAGTCTATGAGCTACTATGATGATAAACCTTGAATCGGTAGACCTAATGGTGGTAGCCCTTTCATGTGTATAATGATGAACCTTGAATTGGTAGACCTAATGGTGGTGGACCTTTCATGAGTATTCAATGATCTATCCTAATAATGTACCTTGAATCGGTAGACCTAATGGTGGTGGCTCTTTCATGTGTGTAATGATGTACTTTGGGTCGGTAGACCTAATGGTGGTAGCCCTCTCAAGTATAATAATGTTAATGAGAATGAACTACTCTATGGGAATTTAAAGCTTAGAACCGAGTGGATATGGTAAGGTGGAAGCTCTCCCCATGTTAGGCCGGGTTTCAATGAACACCTTTCTTATCCCATAACTATGTGCCCGCATAGGTTATTAGCTAGGGATCCACCTAAGTTAAAATGTTAATGGTTCTACCTTAGGCAAGTAGACCAACTCTTTTCGGTGTGGGACATGACACCGGATTCCATGTTAAGCTCACATGGTTTATATCTTTTAGGGCTTATTCCCATCATGTGAGTTATGTACTATGGTTACTCAAGAGATTCTACGAAGTGTGGGTGGTAGTATGGGATGCCATTCATGCATTGCACGAGTAGGCTTTGAGAGGGTTATGGTGTGTTTCTCTAATGTCATAGTGTCTAATGAAATAAATGTGCTCATAATGGTGCTAATGAGAATGTTGACCTAAAGGTTAAATGTAAGGATAAATGCTTAACTTGGATTGTAATATGAGTTGTTTTCCTTGTCATGACTTATTAAATGTGAATGTTCTTTGTCTATGATTATTGACTAAAGATGAGAATGAAGAATGGTAAGTATGTCTAGGGTGGCCTCAAAGTGGTACTTAGAATGAATGGTATTATGGGATGCCATTCTTACATTGCAAAAGTATAACTTAGGGTTACTTATGATGATGGTTCTAATGTGTTATAATGACTTACATGTTGAATATGCTTATTATGTCTTGTGAGTTTATACTAAAAGTGCATGATGTTCTCAAACTTGGCATATAGCATGGTTTTCAATCAAAATGTCCTTTTTAAGCGTGATTTTTGCATGGCTATCATACTTAGTACATTTTTGTGCTAACCCATATTTCTTCTATTTTTCTACAAAGTGTAAGTTCCGGATCTTAAGGTGACTTCTAGTGTTCAAAGCTTGGATTGATTCTCTCCAAAGCTAGTTGGTGAGTCCTCATGGTTCGAGGACGAAAGTTGTTCAATTCTAGTTTCTTTTATGTCATTTTACATTACAGACTATGTTGAAGGGCTGTGACTCAATCTTTGATTCAAGTTGTATTAGATGGCCATGTGAGACAAGTTAGACTTCCGCTATTTGTTTTTAAATAAAGACTTCGATTGCATGGACAAAAGTTTTAAATTCCGTACCATTTTCTTATGTCTTATGTTATGAATGAAATGAGGCTTGTATAAGGCTCTTTGGAGTCTTGTATGCCGTGTTACGTTCGGGGTGTAGGCTTGGGCCGTGACACCTTTAGTCAACCATAACTAGGAAGGCAACTATAGCACAATCCTATCAAAACATACATCATATAAGAGAACACTTTCTACGCCGTGTTACGCCTAAGGGGTACCCCTGGGTTGTGACATCATTCTTCTTCTCTTTCTAGAGAGATAATTTCTTGGAGGGAATTGGCTTTTTGTTGTGAATTGAAATAATTAATATGATCAATGTATTTAGGGGTCTAATAGATTTATATAGGTGGTCTAGTTACTAATAAAACGACACCACTTAACCCCTAATAAATTCTAGAAAGTTCCCTTAACCCCCAACGTAAACCGACTTAAGGCCTAGTCTACCTCACCCATTAAACCATGCTGAAGGGTCGTGGGTCCACCCATGGTCCATGCTGGTCAAGAGTGAGTGGGGTTCTGCAGCTTTTTTTGGGGCCCTCACCCACGGCCCCTCACCCACGGGGCGTGGGTCCCCAATCGTAGGTGCACTATTTTTGGACAGCTTTTGGGTAGTTTCTAGGGTCTTATTCAAGGACCCTAGGTTGGTCCTTGGGGAGTATTACCATGACGTTTAACCCCTAAACCCTTTATTCTAAGTACAGGAAGTCATATCTATGATTCTAACCCTCACATCAAACTCTAGAATCCTCACATAAAGTGCTAGTTTAGCCTACGAGTTTCTTGGTGTTACAACTAATCATGATTCATCATATATACTTTAATCTAATTCAATTCATGTATAGATGCTCTACTCTCAAGTAATTAATATCTATTTACTTCAATTTCAAGTAATCTATCATGTATTTCATCAATCTTAGAAGATTACATCAAAATTCTCAATTTCCCCTTTCATGGCATAAAACTCAATTTCATCAATTCTAGCTTAGAAACAAGGGTTAAGCATGGATATATGTAGATTCATCCTGTAAACATGAAATTCTATCATAAACAGTCATAAGCAACTATAATCCACTTAATTGGATCAACATTCATCATAACCCACAACATTGGAAGAAACCCTAACTAGAATTGGGGAATTCTTCTTCAAATTGTGGAATGAATAAACCATCACACCTTCATTAAAAAGCCTACCAAACTTGTAGTAATGGATACTTGACTTGACCCTCTTCTTCTTCTTCAACTTTCTATAGAGAGAATTATTTGAGAGGATGAACTTTGGGATTCTTTTGGGGGTTTAGAAATAATGACTTGAATGACATAGTTTAGGGGTATAAATTAATTATATAGGTGGTATTGACTAGGGTAAAATGACACCACTTTAGTCTAATTAATTTGGAAAGGACCATTAAGTCCTTAACTAACCACCTCACTGCCCTTCCATGAGACCCCTCTGATAGGCCGTAGCTGGACCTACGGTCCGTACTGGTCGGGAGTGGTTTGGGTTCAGAGAATATGAAACATGGGCCATGGACCTACGTAGCCCAGCCACGGGCAGTGGACCTTTCTAGCCGTGGTCACTACCTTAGGCAAATTTCTAGTGTGCTAATCCACGAGGCTCACCTACGGGGCGTGGGTCTAACCACGGGCCGTGGTTGGCCCCTCATGGGTGACACCTGGAATTCTTAAAAGTTTCTAAGCTCCCTCTTTTGGATATGGGGTGTTAGACCAATCTTGCCAGCTAGGCACTTACCATGATGCTTTTTCCCACACTTCACACAAGTAGATCTAGCAAAAGTAGAACCACCGCCATTCCCTCTTTGAGGTTTAGGGTTAGACACCCTATACTTATTTGACTTAGGAGGAGCATTAGAGGAACCTTGACCGGAAAACCTTTGTCAAAATCTAAGTTGACCTTGTCCATCAGACTTTGCATTAGAGAAGTTTCCATCACCGATCCTAGCCCATTTTACCTCCCTAGACTTTTCCTTGAGTTTCTCCTCCTCAATTTGTTGTGCATGGACCATGAGACGAGAAATGTCCATGTCACCAATGAGCATGGCAGTACAACACTCTTTAACCACCATATTGGTTACACCCATCACAAACTTACTCATCTTAGCTCTAGAACCCGCCACCATTGTTGGAGCATACCTAGACAATTGGGTGATTTTTAGGGCATACTCTTTCATACTCATACATCCTTGAAGAAGGTTATTGAACTCTTGCACCTTTGCTTCCCTCATTTCAAGGGGAAAGAACATATTAGGAAACGTCGATTTGAGCACTTCCCACTCTACGGAACCCACTCTTACAGGCCTTGCCTCTTTCACTAATTGAACTATACTTGAGCAACCCCCTTCAATTGGTAAGCGGCCTGTAACACCCCAGAAATCTAATGCCCTAAGCTAGAGCCTAACATGTAATCTAGTGTCCTAAATAGGGTTAACACAAAGATAATAGTCGTAAAATGACCTCCCTAACTTAGTACTAAGTTTATAGTCCCTAGACGTCAAGGCATGACCCTCCTAAGGACCCCCCAAAGGTCCTTGAGGAGGACCGAAGGGGCTTCCCAAAAGCTGTCAAAAACAACATGAAGCTACGAGACTCAACTTATGAGTCATAGGTTGACTCACGCCCCATAGATAGGAGTCATGAGTCAACACTTGGATTCACCAGACTCCCCCAAAACTCCCTAGTCTCAGTCCCTATTGACACCTAGACAGTACGGTCCGTAGACCATACCACGCCCCGTAGATGGGGGCTCGTGGATGTGTTCTGGACCAAGGCCAAAAGGCCAACCTCAGACCCAAACCACGAGTGACTAGGACGGTCCGTGGTTCAGACCACTCCCCGTGGTTGAGGTCTCGTGGATGGGGCCTGGTAAGGCTTCCTTAAGTCGGCCTATGTGGGGCTAGTTTAGTAAATTACTAATTAATTAAGTTAAGGTGTGGGACGATTATATTTAGTTGTTTTAAGTATATTAAAGTAGTTTTAAGTATTAAACAAGTCTTTGAACTCTCAAAACTCACAAACTCAAACTCAACCAACTTCTCTTCCAAAAATATTATCTCTCTAAAGTCCATTGAAGAACTAGGTCAAAGCTCAAGCTAGGGGTTCAAGAACAAGTCTTTCTTCTCCAAATTCGGGAGGAATTCAACCTAAGGTATGGATGCTCTTCATTCTTGGGTAGCTATTGTGGTTAATTATGATGGTTTATGGTTAGATTGTTGCGGTATTGATCGTTTTTGATGAAAATCTCTCTTGGACCCATGGTTTCCCTTTTCTTCCTAAATTGTGAATTAAGGTATGACTTGATAGGCCATGGAAGTTGATAATTGATTATGTTTATGTTTAATTGATAGTTGAATCATGAAATCTCTCTATCTATTGTGGTAATTCTATAATGTTAGGGTTGATGTTGATTCATGGCCTTGAAGGGCAATTGGCTAGGGTTTGTATATGTTGGTGTTGATCCTAAATGAGTATGTGGTTTACTTGGATAGTAATGATCCTATATCTAATGTTGTGGTATTGATGTAAGATCCTCATTCCCTATACCCTATGCACTTGATTATGTATGAGGTATGTATGTATGCTTATAATGAACTTGTTTGGTTGATTGAAAGGACATTCTCATGATCACAATCCAACTACAATGTGAAAGGTTTACTCACATGCTAGTGTTTCTAAAGTGAAAGGAGCATTCTCACTTAAGGAACCTATAAGCTATTATGATGATATGTTGGCATGAGTGTCTAATACACTCTCTTGTGACTAATGAACCTAAGTAAAGGCTAATGTGACTTTTAAAGGGAGTTGTGCGTAGCACTGAGTGGATATGAGTATGAGATAGGTTCCTTCACGCTAGTAGTTGGGTTCCCAATACGGTGTCTCATGAGATGGAAACCTCCACATTAGTAGTTAAGGTTTCTAGTAGAAATCTCCCTATCCCATAGCTATGTGCCCACATAGGTCTTAGCTAGTGGATCAACCTAAATAGCTAGAATGTACGTTCTACCTTAGGCAAGTAGAACACCTCTTTTCGGTGTGGGGGTACAACACCGGATTCCATGTAGCTCACATGGTCTATGTCGGTTAATGCAATCATTCCCTAAAATAATATGAATGTGAACTATGGTATGGACATGGACTTTGACCATGATCTCTTAAGGGTATTACTTGGTGTGAGTGGGGGTATGGGACTTCACTTATGCATTGCACAAGTAGACTCTAAGAGGGGTTAGGGTAAGGTTCTCTTATATTATGATGATTTATGAATAATGCATGAAAGGTATGCATGAATGTTATGAATATGAATGTCTTCACTTTTATGTATATTGTCGGTGACCTAAAAGTGATACTTAGCATTTGGTAGGGTTATGGGATCTTACCATTGCATTGCGCTAGTGTGGCTTTGGGTTGCTCATATGTTGAATTGGCTTATGTTTCTTTGTAAATGTGCATAATGGTTTCTAAACTTGATTAAATGCATGATTTCAACTAAATGTCCCTTTTATGCATGTTTTAAGGATTTTGTGCATGGTATCCATACTTAGTACAATTCATTGTGCTAACTCATATTTTCTACTTTACTATGAGTGTAGGTTCCGGTTGTTGATACTTACTACTTCCTTCAAGGTGAAGCTTGGGTCGACTATTCCCTAGGTTTGGTGAGTCCTCAGGTTCGAGGAAAATTGCTATTGAATCTAGTTTCTAGTTTACTTCTATATTCTAGACTATGATGTATTTTCCTATTCATGGAGACTCTATTGATGTAAAAAAGGGCTTTGTCCCTATTTGTACTCTTATGTTTAGATGGTGATTGAGACAAGTCTAGTTTCCTATTTTCTTTATGAAAGAAGTTGACTTCTATTGTAGCTTTAATTTTTTCATATTTTTCTATGTCTTTATGTGATAATGACGCTAAGGGCTTGTATGCTACCCCTTCGGGATCAATTACACCGTGTGACGCCTAGGGGGTACTCTTGGGTCGTGACAAACTTGGTATCAGAGCTTAATGTTTATAAAGATTCTAGGGTGACGTTTCATTAACCACATCTAGTAGTGTCTTGTTCATAAGTGTGAAGCGCTCCACACTTATGAATGATAGGCTATAAGATGCTTAAGAACTTTTCACTTCTTTGATTACTCATTAGTCCTGCCTTAGAGTTTTACTCTATGAAGTCATTTTCCTAATCCTTTTCTTGTGAATATAGGAATATTAATACAAGAAGAGCGGCCGCAAGAAGAGTGGAAGAGGAGATTGCTACTGATGAGGGAGTTCCTCCCCAAGGTCATCAAGTTCCTTTAGGTGAGCAAGCTCCGGTTGATCCGGCAAATGTGACCCAAGACAAATTTAGGGCCTCTATGAAAATGATAACCCAAGCCATGACGGCCCAAACTCAAGCAATGCCGACCCAAGCCGAAGCTATGATGGGTCAAGTCATTAGGGATTTTAGAGCTCGTGTGAACGCCATTGCAAGTACTCTCACCTCAAGAATTTGGGATTTCACAAGGATGAATCCCCCTACCTTCTATGGATCTAAAGTGGATGAGGACCCACAAGACTTTATAGATGAAGTGCTTAAGGTGGTGGATGCCATGGGGGCATCTTCTCAATGGCTCCAGCCGAATTGAAGGAATTGAAGTAACAACTCAAGGATTTGCTAGATGAAGGTTTTATTCAACCAAGAGTATCTCCATGGGGTGCCCCGAAATTGTTTGTAAAGAAGAAATATGGGTCACTTAGGATGTGTATAGACTACCGCCAATTGAACAAGGTCACTATAAAGAATAAGTATCCTCTTCCTAGAATTGAAGATTTGTTTGACCAACTCAAAGGGGTGAGTTACTTTTCGAAAATTGAGTTATGGTTGGGTTATCACCAACTTAGGGTGAGAGGGGTTGACATTCCTAAAACGGTATTCCGTACAAGATATGGTCACTATGAATTCCTAGTATGTCTTTTGGTCTAACAAATGCACCGGCGGCGTTCATGAATCTTATGAATAGGGTTTTTAGGCAATATATTAATTTGTTTGTGATCATCTTTATTGATGATATTTTGATCTATTCGAGGGGTGAGGGTGATCATATGAAGGATTTGTGTGACACCCCGGAAACTAGCAAGTTGAATTAGTGTGTTGTAGAGTCTAGTAGTGGGGTTTTGGAGTTGTTGTATGAGGGTTAAAACTCATAGGAATGACTCCCGTACTTAGAATGACATATTTAGGGGTTAAACGTCCAGGTAAGACTCCCCAAGGACCATCCAAGGGGTCCTTGAGGAGGACCCCAACACTGCCCAAAAAGCTGTCAAAAAATCTTGGTTCATGACCTCAATTCACGCCCCTTAGATTAGCCTACACCCCATAGGTCAGGTCCTGCAACACCCTAAAAATTATGAGCCCTAGGTCCAAACCACGGACCCAAATCATGTCCAGTAGACCCATCCACGGTCCGTGGATGGGGGTCTCGTAGGTGCTGTCAGTTTTTGGTAAATTAGTTGTAAGTGAGGAATTGACGGTTAGTTTAGTAGTTAGTTTAGGGGTTAGGAGGGGCGATTAGTTAGTTAATTAGTCTCCTATAAATAGTTAATAGACCCTAAACTAATCACTTTAACTCATTCATCTTAGAACTCTCAAATTACTCTCAAGAAATTCTCTCTCTAGAAGCAAGGAAGAAGAAGAAGTTGGGTTAGCAACAAGGTCGAGTTTCTCCATTTATTTCAAGATTTTTGTAGGGAATTGATTAATGGTATGTGAAGCTTAATCATCCATGGGTTCTTCCACCCATGGAGCCCCTATAGTTTCCCCTCAATTATGAACACAAAAACCCAATTCTAGCTAGGGTTGTGATTGCATTGTGGGTAGGGTTTGGGTGTGACTCCAATCTAGTGGATATCACCCAATTATGATCGATTTAGCTTTGATTAATAATAATATGATGATATTTATGATAAACCCTAATCTAAATTGATGAATGTGATCTTTGTGGGTTTGTGCCATTATAGGCAAAATTGAAGATTCTAAAATGATCTTCCTATTTCAATGTATTGAATACTAATTGATCATAGTTAGGATAATCTAATCATGAATTGAACTAAACTTGATTGAATAGGAAGGATCTTGACTTGTGAAGTTAGAATTGAACCTTTATGAATCAAGTATGACTAGAATCACCTTCTAATGAACAATGTGATTGAATAGCTTGTAATTTGGACATGGATCATAATAGGATGAAGTTAAGCTTGAAAGTAGGGCTTGTAGACATCATTATTAGGGCTTTGGGGGTAAAGTCAATTTGAGGTGATCTTGATTGAGTATTCTCTTTCTCTTATACAATTAGACATGAACAAGCTAGGAGAATTAAGTTCTCTCACATAGAAGGATTCTAGGTTGACTTAGTAACCTAAAATGAATCAAAACATGTTAATCTATAATAGCTTGAAGTTGAGGCATATGTTTCCTTCATGTATAGCTTGGCTTAGTAGGATAAGACCAAGGTTGATAGCTTAACTTAGCATTGTAGGATGCATGTCATGGTAGCATGAGTTAATTGTAGTCATGGTAGCCTAGGATTGAGGATTTATACTCTCATATGGGTAGCCTGAACTAGCATTGTTAGGATGCATTCAAGGTAGCTTGACTTGGTTTGGCCAAGACCATTTCATGGTAGCTTTGGGATAGAGAACTTATACTCTCCTAAGGGTAACTTAGGATTGAGGATCCATACTCTCCTAAGGGTAGCTTGACTTGCAATGTAAGATGCATTTCAAGGATAGCTTGAGTTAGGTTAGTCATGGTAGCTTGGGATTGAGGACTCATTCTCTCCTAACGATAGCTTAGGGTTCAGAATCATACGCCCCTATGGATAACTTGTATTTGTAATCTAGTACACTTGTAAGGGTAGCATAACTTAGTTGGTTAGGACTATTTCATGGTAGCTAGGATAGGACACTTGTAACTTTCCTAGAGTAGCTTGGACTTGCATGTTAGTGTGTCTTCCAAGGTAGTTAGCTTAGCTTGACCTAGTTATGTTAGTAAGATGATATCATGGTCTAGCCTATTAGGGGGTTATTCCTTGGTAGCCTTGAATTGAGAAATAGAGGTCATTCATAGGTTATGACCTGCCTAGTACTAAATAGAGAAGTACCTTATATGAAAAGAGGTAAATAGAATAGAGGGACTAGACCGCAAGTAGTGAACATTCATGATAGTCTAAAGAAGTACTTAGTGTGGGTAGTAGTATGGGATGCTATCCATACATGGCACAAGTATGACTTGGGGCTAGTTGTGAAGGGTTCTCTTATGTAGTATGACTTAGCTTGGGTTATTGCCATAGTTGCTTCCCAATATATCATTGACTAATGTGGTAGTTCCCTTGTCTATATGAAGTAAGCTTATAGTAAGACCAAAAGGAGGGTGAATATGACTAAGATGATTTCAAGGCTATGCTTAATGTGAAGGGTAGTATGGGATACCTTTCATGATACCCTTATGGTAGAAAGACTTATGACTTAACCATTCATGTAGACTATGATTAAGATGACTAAAAGGAGATACTTGGCTTGGGTAGTATTGTGGGATGGTATTCTTGATTTGCACTTGTATACTTTGAAGATACTTGAGAATGGTGCTATTATGGTATGGATGACCAAGGGTCAATTATGCTTATATGATTATGACTTATGTTTATATGATGCTTATGTTGGAGACCATGCTATGACTATAATGTTTATGCCATGACTATGTTATTATCCTTATGCTTATGTCATATGTTGACTAACCATTTGAGATGCTCTTATGATGTTGTGCTAGTTTTCATACCTAGTACATTTTGTACTAACGCATATTGCCTACATTCAACCAAATGTAGGGTTGGAGGCTTGAGTTGCTTTGGAGGCTAGGTTTCAAGGATCTAGAAGAGTTGAAGATCTTGGTGAGTCCTCATAGCTTCGAGGACAACATCCACTTTATCTTTATGTCATTTCTTTATGTTGAGACTATTGTATGGGTTGTGTCCCAAGAGTTTATTCTAAAAGTTGTATTAGATGGATTGAGACAAAGAGTATAGAAAGACTTCCGCTTGTTGTTTTTATGAAATATGACTTCGATTGTAAAAGTTTTAAATTGTTTCGTATTTTCAATTCTATAACCTATGTTATGATGCAAAGGGCTTGTATTAGACCCCTTCGGGGTCGAGTACACCGTGTTACATCTAGGGGGTACCCCTGGGTCGTGACAATTTGAGGTTAGTATTGCAAGTCCTGAAGGACTACCAACTTTATGCTAAATTTAGCAAGTGCGAGTTTTGGCTAAGGTCAGTTGCTTTTCTTGGTCACATTGTGTCGAGCGTGGGTATAGAGGTTGATCCGAAGATAATGGATGCAGTGAAGAGTTGGCCTAGACCCCTAAGTCCCACCGATATTCGAAGCTTTTTGGATTTGGCCGGGTATTATAGGAGATTTGTGGAGGGCTTCTCATCTATCGCTTCTCCATTAACCGCCTTGACCCAAAACAAGTCCAAATTTGAGTGGTCGAAGGCTTGTGAAAAGAGCTTCCACAAATTGAAGGATAGACTCACCTCCGCTCCGATATTGACCTTGTCGAAGGGTACCGACAGATTCGTGGTAAATTGTGATGCTTCGAGAATAGGGTCGGGGTGTGTTCTCATGCAACATGGTAAAGCAATTTCATATGCTTCAAGGAAACTTAAGACTCATGAAAAGAATTACCCGACACATGACCTCAAACTAGCGGCGGTGGTTTTTGCATTGAAAATATGGAGACACTATCTCTATGGGGTGCATGTAGATGTGTTTACCTATCACAAGAGTCTACAATATGTATTTAGCCAAAAAGATTTGAATCTTCGACAAAGAAAGTGGTTAGAGCTCTTGAAGGAGTATGACATAAGTGTCCTTTACCATCCCAGCAAAGCTAATGTGGTTGCGGATGATCTAAGTAGATTGTCCATCGGAATTGTGTCTCATGTAGAAGATGAGAAGAAGGAGTTGGTTCGTGATGTACATAGGTTGGCCCGATTAGGTGTCTAACTAGTGGATTCCACCAAGGGTGGATTTATGGTTCATCATAGATCCAAATCGTCCTTTGTAGTTGATGTGAAGTCTAAGAAACACCTAGATCCTATTTTGATGGAGTTGAAAGAATCGGTTCTCAATAGGTCCTTCGAGGCTTTCTCCCAAGGGGGAGATGGGGTGCTTAGGTACCATGGTAGATTATGTGTTCCGGATGTTGATGGTTTAAGGGATCAAATTTTAGAAGAGGCTCACGGTTCGCGATATTCAATTCATCCGAGAGCCACCAAGATGTACCGTGATCTACGGGAAGTCTATTGGTGGAATTGCTTGAAAAAGCATATAGACAGTTTTGTAGCCAAGTGTCCAAATTGTCAACAAGTCAAAGCCGAACACCAAAAACCCGGAGGTTTGTCCCAATATATAGATATTCCTACTTGGAAATGTGAGGATGTGAACATGGACTTTGTAGTGGGTTTGCCCTGTACTAGAAGGCAACATGATTCTATTTGGGTCATTATTGATAGGATGACTAAATCAGCTCACTTCATTCCGGTTAAGACTTCATTCTCGGCGGAAGACTATGCCAAGTTGTACATAAATAAGATAGTGAAGTTGCATGGGGTTCTCTTATCTATCATATCGAATCGAGGTGCCCATTTACTTCACAATTTTGGAAGCCATTCCAACAAGGGCTTGGTACCAATGTCAAACTTAGTACCGCTTTTCACCCTTAAACGGATGGTCAAGCGGAAAGGACCATTCAAACCTTGGAGGACATGTTGAGGGCGTGTGTGATTGATTTCAAAGGTAGTTGGGATGACCACTCTAGCATTGCCATGGCTCCGTTTGAAGCACTTTATGGGAGAAGGTGTAGATCTCCAGTTGGGTGGTTTGAGGTAGGTGAATTTACTCTAATTGGTCTCGAACTAGTTTACGATGCCATTGAAAAAGTTCAACTTATTAGATATAGGTTGAAGACGGCCCATAGTCGACACAAGTCTTATGCCGACAATAGGAGGAGGGATCTAGAGTTTGAAGTTAGTGATTGGGTCTACTTAAAAATCTCACCTATGAAGGGTGTGATAAGGTTTGGTAAAAAGGGGAAGCTTAGCCCCCGGTATATGGGGCCATATCAAGTTTTTAACGTGTAGGAAAAGTGGCATATGAGTTAGACTTACCAAATGAGTTTTCTCCGGTTCACCCGGTGTTTCATGTCTCCAAGCTTAAGAAGTGCATTGGTGATTCGGTGTCCATCGTTCCTCTAGAAGGATTAGGAGTTGATGAGCACCTTTCTTATGAAACAGTCCCGATTGAGATCTTGGACCAGCAAGTGAAGAAGTTAAGGAACAAACAAGTATCTTCCATTAAGGTTTTATGGAGGAATCACATAGTTGAGGGTGCTACATAGGAGGCCAAGGCCGATATGATGTCCCGTTATCCTCATCTTTTTCCTTCTACTCCTATTCAAACTTGAGGTAAGTAATTCCTCGTGAGTTTTTAGTGTTTTGGGAGTCATGTGTATTGAATGAGTCCTCCGTGATTCCCTTATGTGCTGAATGTTCTTATGAGAATGCATGTATTGTTTACATTGAGTTTTCATGGTCTATATGTCTCTCTTGTTGAATTGCATTGTATGATGATTGCATATTGGCTTCATGAGGTGAAATGATGAGCATGCTTAGTTATGTTTTGATGAAATGACATGTTGGCTTAATATTGTTGTGTTGGGCTTGCTTGAGTTGGAGAAGGTAGTTCCTCCTATGTTATGTGAAATGATGAGTTTCATGCATATTGGTTTTTGGTAAATGTAGTTCCTACTTCCATATGTTGCTTTGACTATGTCTTGTGATGGAGATGAAGTTTCCTCTTTGTGACTATTGCATATGGTGAATAGTGCATTAGGAGGTTTACTCATTTTTGATGTATCAGGCATATTGGGCTGCTAATCTAGAGTTTCTAACTTAGTTGGGTGCCTAGGTTGTCATCTAGGGACCCAAGGGGGGGGGGGGATAATTGAGAATGTCTTTTCAATACTAGCACACTTGTATTCTAGGTATAATCACATTACTTGCATTTAAATCACTCACAACATACCTCATATCATGTTCACACATTTATTCTTCATATCATGCTCATGCATACATTCTTTATATCACCACATACCAACAATCCTTCGAAATTAGACATGCATAATCATATTACTTCAATAAACTAATTCAATTTAAGCATCTCCTAATCACATGCTTGAACAATCCACAAACCCACTTCTTAGGACACCATTGAAGACTTTTAGGAAAACATGGGTTCTTTTAGAGAGATTTCATCATAAAACCACCATTCAACATCAATACAATCACATTACTTCATAATAAATCCATTTTAAACCATTGAAGTTTGAACCCATGTTGAAGAGTGAAATATCTAGGTTTTGAAGATTTGCAAGCTTTGAAAAACACTTTGATAGGACTCTAGGGTGAGATATAACCCTAGATAAAGAGCCACCATACCTTGATCCGAAGAATCCACAAGAAACTCTGAGAAGAAACGACCTTGAAATCTCAAAACCCTAGCCTCAATAGCTCCCTTCTTCTCCTTCTCTATTGGAGGGTTTCTAGAGAGAGAAATAATTGAGAGGAGATGGGTTTTTTTTAACTCTATTTTTAGGGGCTTAAAATGAAAGCAATTAGGTCATAATAAGGTTATATAGGTTCTAGGAAAAGAATAGAATAGTATAGGGTCAATTTCGGAAAAGAAATAAGGACCCTAAAGTTTTAACTTAAAATTTCTCCCCCTTGCCCGCTTGAGTTTCACCCTTTGGACACTTGGGCTCGCCAAGTGCACTAGGCGATTCGCCTAATGCACACTTGGTCCACCCTTTGTTCCAGTGATTCACCCAAGGGGGATGTCCTATGGGCGATTGGACGGGAAAAGGGTGACACGCCAAGAAAGTCGGCGATCATGCACCTAGGTCGCCCTTTGGAAACTTGGGCTTGCCAAGTGCACTAGGCGACTCACCAATTGCACACTTAGCTCGACCATATTTCCAGTAGGCTCACTAGGTGGGCAGTCCACTAGGCGAGGTGGGGATCCATTGGGCGATTCACCCATCCCATTGGGCGACCAATGCTGCCCTTCGCCAAAAGGTCCTAAACAGCCCATACATCAACTCAAGGTCACATTAACCCAAACGTCAAGGCTCTAGTTCATCCTATCATTTTCTGAGTCATTGCAATCTTACCCTAACCTTTCTTAGAGTCTATTTGTGCAATGCATAAGTGAAGTCCCATACCCCTACTCACACAAAGTAATAGCCCTTACGAGATCATGATCAAAATCCATGTCCTTACCATAATTCACATTTATATTATTTTAGAGAAGGATTGCATTAACCTGCTTAGACCATGTGAGCTACATGGAATCTGGTGTTCTACCCCCACACTGAAAAGAGGTGTTCTACTTGCCTAAGGTAGAACATACATTCTAGCTATTTAGGTGGATCCACTAGCTAAGACCTAAGTGGGCACATAGTTATGGGATAGTGAGATTGCTACTACAAACCTTAACTACTAACGTGGAGGTTTCCATCTCATGAGACACCGTATTGGGAACCCAACTACTAGCGTGAAAGAACCCATCTCATACTCCTATCCACTCGGTGCTACGCACAACTCCCTTTAAAAGTCATATTAGCCTTTATTTAGGTTCATTAGTCACAAGAGAGTGTATTAGACACTCATGCAAACATATCATCATAATATCTCATAGGTTCCTTAAGTGAGAATGCTCTTTTCACTTTAGAAACACTAGCATGTAAGTAAACCTTTCACATTGTAGTCGGATTGTGATCATGAGAATGTACTTTCTGTCAACCCAACAAGTTCATTATAAGCATACATACATACCTCATACATAATCAAGTGCATAGGGTATAGGGAAGGAGGATCTTACATCAATATCACAACATTAGATATAGGATAATTACCATCCAAGTAAACCACATACTCATTTAGGATCAACATCAACATATACAAACCCTAGCCAATTTCCCTTCAAGGCCATGAATCAACATCAACCCTAACATTATAGAATTACCACAATAGATAGAGATATTTCATGATTCAACCATCAAATAAACATAAACATAATCAATTATCAACTTCCATGGCCAATCAAGTCATACCATAGTTCACAATTTAGGAAGAAAAGGGAAACCATGGGACCAAGAGAGATTTTCATCAAAAATCATCAATACTACAACAATCTAACCATAAACCATCATAATTAACCACAATAAATCATAATTGAACAATAGAAATCATCTTGGAAGAAGACTCGTGTTTAGAGTAAAACCCTAGATAGCAGAAGTCCTAAAAACACACTTTGAAGGGACTTCTTGGGGGATAGCTACCCAAGAATGAAGAGCATTCATACCTTAGGTTGAATTCCTCATGAATTTGGAGAAGAAAGACCTGTTCTTGAACCCCTAGCTTGAGCTTTGACCTAGTTCTTCAATGGAGTTTAGAGAGCGAATATTTTTGGGAGGGAAGTTGGTTGAGTTTGAGTTTGTGAGTTATGAGAGTTAAAAGACTTGTTTAATACTTAAAAATGCTTTAATATACTTAAAACAACTAAATATAACTGTCCCCAACCCTAACTTAATTAATTAGTAATTTACTAAACTACCTCCACATAGACCGACTTAAGGCAGCCTTCCCAGGCCCCATCCACGAGACCCCCACCACGGGGCGTGGTCTGAACCACAGACCGTCCTGGTTACTCGTGGTTTGGGTCTGAGGCTGGCCTTTTGGCCTTGGTCCAGGACCCATCCACGAGCCCCCATCTACGGGGCGTGGTATGGTCTATAGACCGTACTGTCTAGGCATCAATTGGAACTGAGACTAGGGAGTTTTGGGGGAGTTTGGTGAAGCCAAGTTTTGACTCATGACTCCCATCTACGGGGAGTGAGTCAACTTACGACTCGTAGGTTGAGTCTCGTAGCTTCATGCTGTTTTTGACAGCTTTTGGGCAGCCCCCTTGGTCCTCTTCAAGGACCCTTGGGGGGTCCTTAGGGGGGCCATGCCTTGACATCTAGGGACTATAAAGTTTAAACCAAGTTAGGGAGATCATTTTACGACTATTATCTTGACGTTAACCCTATTTAGGACACTAGATTACATGTTAGGCTCTAGCTTAGGTCATTAGATTTTTGGGGTGTGATTATTTAAGAAAATGCACAATTTGTGCTTATCTTCTGGAGACAATGTTTAGCATGCTGTTGGAACTTCAATTTTCTCCCCATTTTGGATGGGGTGCAATTCCGACCCAATGTTCATCTCTTGCAAGTCTAATTGGGTTTTAATTGTGTCCTTGTGTCTTACCTTTCACATTCATGATTGTCCCCATGATATTATCACATATATTTTTTTCAATATGCATAACATCCAAATTATGTCGAAACAAAAGGCACTTCCAATATGGAAGTTCAAAAGAAATACTTTTCTTGTTCCAATTATCCTTTCAATTTTCATGTGATATCTTCTTTCTTTTCTTAGGATCCTTTGGTAATGGTCGGCCTTCAAGATATTGCACTTGAGTTAATATCTCAATACCAGAACACACTTTTGGTGGGGGCCTTTTCTCCATTATACCATCAAATGAGTCTTTATCATTTCTCCATTTGTGATTCTGAGAAAGATAACGCTGATGACCCATAAAACACAGCTTCTTACCATTAGACAATCGAATTGAGGAAGTGTCTTTATTGCAACACGGGCATGCTAATTTTCCTTTTGTACTCCATCCAGATAAATTTCCATATGCTAGAAAATCATTGATTGTCCACAATAAAGAAGCATGTAACTTAAAATTTGGTCTAGTAGATGCATCACAGGTCTCAATTCCAACTTCCCACAACTCCTTCAATTCCTCTATTAAAGGCTAAAGATATGTATCAATTGCATCTCCTGGACCATTTGGACCCGGAATAAGCATTGACAAAATAAAATTTTCTTGCTTTATACCCAACCAAGGTGGTAAATTATAAGGAATAAGAACCACAGGCCAAATACTATGTGAAGTTTTTGAATTTCGAAATGGTTGAAATCCATCACTAGCAAGTCCAAGTCAAATATAACGAGGATCAACCACAAATGAAGGATGAAGTTCATCAAATGACTTCCATGTCATTGAATCAGCCGAATACCTCATTATTCCATCATCAACTATTTTATCATTGTGCCATGTCATTAAACTGGATGTCTTTGTAGACATAAATAACCTCTGAAGTCCAGGCTTTAAAGAAAAATAGCGTAAACTCTTTAATGCTATCGTTTTAGCTTTTTATTCTTTGTTTCCCCGCTATGTGTATTTATTTTCCACCCGGATGCACCACAAACTTTGCATGAATCAAGTAAGCTATCCTCCTTCTAGTATAACATGCAATCATTAGTACAAGCATCAATCTTGCTGTATGATAGCCCGAGTTCTTTAATTATCTTCTTTGCCTCATAATATGAATTCGGTAAATTGGCGCCATCAGGTAACAACTCCTCTTTCAGCATTTTCAATAACATTGTAAATGATGCATTACTCCAACGGCCCATACTTTTGATATGAAGCAATTTGATCAAAGAAGAAAGCTTTGAAGCTTTTGAATTTTTGTATAATGGCAACTCGAAATCCTTCAATAGATTGTAAAATTTTCTTGCTTCAGCATTTGGTTCCTCCTCAAGTAAATCATCACAATCAGTATGTGTAGTTCCTCCTTCAAGATTAGGATATAAATCTCTCAACATTTCTTCTAGTTCATCTTCACTCTAACATTCTTATACTTCATCACCATCTTCATCTTCTGATGTATCTTCAAATTTTGATTCTGATATTGACAATGGCTCACCCAAACGTTCTCCATGATGATACCAAAAAGTGTAATTGCGAATTATTCCATATACTATCAAATGTGTCTCAACTATTGTACGAGTTCCTAAAGTTGTATTGTAACATTTGACACATGGACATCGTATTTCATATTCTTCTCCTGTTTTTTGAAAAGCATAATCCAAAAACTTCTGCACGCCGAGTAAGTAGGTTTCATCCAGTCGATTATCAACAAGTTGCATCCACTCCTTACTAGGTGCCATAACCTTTAAGAGTACATAACATTTAGATTAAAAAAATAAAGGATAAAAAAAATACTAAGATCCACACAACTAGTTACAATCAGATCCACACAAATTCTTCTGTAAGACCAAATGAACAGAAATTTTCCCTATAAGACCAACTGAAAAAAGACCTTCTAGACAGATTTTTGATCTTCAATAATAATTTAAGTTGTTGAAGGAATAACCAAGTTAAAGTTTGTATCTTTATCCATTTTGAAATGTTTGATCCCCTTGCATAAGCTTTTCTTGATTCAGTTTCTCTTATTCCAGTTGTTGTTGCTAATTTTTATAACAAATTAAAAAAGTGGAGTTAATTACCACTATTTTACATATACCTGCAAACTGATGGACATAATACATTCTACTCTTTTTTCCAACTTTCTTAAAGTTAAGTATTACCCTTGATCAAGAAGGCCAACAAAAGAGACTCAACTTTGGAAATATATGTTCTTATATTCATAGACAAGGCAGGAATCAGATTGCTCTTCAAATGTGATTATACATGAGCTCTTGCATATCTAGTTCCTATCAATGGAAGGAAATACAATGTTATTGTTTAATCTGGAAAAGCTAAAGATTATGTTAAATAATTGGGGCAAGCCTATAGGATTAAGCCTCCAACATGCATGGTTAAGACATACACAGATGGTAGTTTCAATACTAATAAGGGAGATACTAATCTTTGACATTTTCTTAAGATATTCGTTGGAATTACACTTGGATTTCAATGTAACAGATGATCACTTGTTATTCTTTTTTGTTGTCTCTTTTCAAAATTAACTGAATCTCTAAATCTGTAATTAGACTTAAATAATATCCTTCGTAGTAATTTAAACTAATCAATCCAACAAAGCCCTTCAGAATTTATATTTATATTCAAAGAAATTTCATTGAATACTTAAACAAGAGGAATGGATTAATAATACTCCATTATTGTGAATATGTAAGACTTATAAACAGTGCAACAAAGAGTCATTTAAGATTAAAACGATAGGTCTTTCATAGTCCTACTTCAACCTATAATTCCACAAGAACAAAATCAGTCTTTCACATCTATGTTTTTATACTTGGAGTGTCTAATAGTTACTTGTAACCAAGAAGATGAGTGTAGCGACCCTAAAAATAGATAGGTGAAACTAGAGCCTAACGTATGAATTTTTAAAGTTTAAGCATAAATTGGAAGTAGTCACTTTTGGAAAAAAAAGTTCAAAATCTGGAAATTCGGCCAAGTGTGGAAATCAGTGAGTTTTT
>JAJOOR010001776.1:0-79308 GCA_036250505.1 Solanum acaule
AGCATGAATGGGATTATGGGGTCTTATCCATGCATTGCACAAGTATTCTTTGAGGTTACTTGAGAAGTAGTTCTCTTATGATATGAAATACTAAGGGTGGAATAATGCTTATGTTGGGGACTTTGCTTATGATTATGATATGGTCTCTTATGCTTATAGTTTATGTTTCATGAAGTATCTCTTATGCTTATGGATTATGTATTATGTTGATTAACCGTTATGTTATGCTAGCTATCATATTTAGTACTTTTGTACTAACGCATACTTTGCCTACATTCTCATCAAGTGTAGGGTTTGGTGATTTGTGTTCCATTCTTGAGGATAGGTTTCTAGAAGAGCAAGGAGTTGAAGATTGGTGAGTCCTCATAGCATCGAGGATAAAGCCACCATTTACTTTATGTCTTTCTTTTATGTTTTGAGACTATAGTATGGGCTGTGTCCCAAGAGTTATTCAAAGTTGTTATAGATGGTTTGACACAAGTGTAGTAAGACTTCCGCTTTGCTTTTATAAAGACTTTGATTGGATGGAAAATGTTTTAAAATTTACACACTTTTCTATGATCTTATGTTATGATATGCTAAGGGCTTGTATAAGACCCCTTCAGGGTCAAGTACGCCATGCTACATCTAGGGTGTACCCCTGGGTCATGACAAGATTATTACTCAAAAGGTTTCTCTTAAAAGAGATAATATTCAAAACTCCTCATGAACTCTTTTTGAAATCGGTGTTTCCTCTCTTGTTAAATGTAAAAACATTTACTCTTTGGAATGCTTAGTCCCCATATATTCATTTTAAAAAATATGAAATTCAACTCTAATCTTCCTTAAACACAAGTACTCAAGTCTTAAAACAAGTTTAAAAGATTGTAAAAGACTTCTCAAAAAGACTCGAAAGAACTTTCAAGACTTTACTCTTGACTCTACTTTAAATTTGAATTATGGATTAAAGGTTTGTGATTCATGTTATGAATGATCTCTTGATGTTTAGAAGTAGTTTTGAGTAGTTAGAATCGATAGGAAGTAAAGGTACACTTTAAAAGGACTAAGACGGAGCAAACGACGAAAAAAAGGTGGGGGCAGGAGACCCTGGCGCACTGCTGGAGCGGGGTTCCAGCCCCTGAACTTCAGAGACTGGTTTCTAGCGCACTGCTGGCACACCACCCAAGACCTTCTAGCGGATTAGGGGCGTGCCGCCCCAGACCTTCTGGCGTATTGGGGGTGCGCTGCCCCAGACCTTCTGGCGCACCAAGGGCGCGCTGCCCCAGACTTTCTGGCGCATCGGGGGCGTGCCGCCCCAGCCTTTCCCAAGAACTTCCCGACAATTTTTTCTTCTCATTTTCTGACCCTAATTCATCTAGAATTAATTTCTTTTCTCAAGTTTTCCATAGATTCAATTACCCAATATAAGTACACGGGAATCTATTAAAAAACAAGCCTTAAACTTATACGTTTATCTCAAAAACTCATCAAACCCATCATAATTCAAGAATGAAAGTAATACTTCAAGAATACTTATCAAGAACTTAAATTCATCAATATTTATGGGAGAATTCGAATATGTAAATTATGATTGGTGTGTGGGTGGACTAACCCAACACTATGAAAATTTACATACCTCGATTTGGCGAAACAAATCCTCGATTTGCAAGAAACCTTGATCGTTCTTCCTTTTCTCCTCTTTCCCTCTTCTTGAACTCCTCTCTTAACCCTAAGAGTAAATTGTTATTGTAAAACTGACCCAAATCAGATTTGACCCCAAAATATTTACTAAATTCGTTTTAATCTGATGGGGTAAGGAAAAGACCAAAATACTCCTCACTAATTTGGGTAACTTTCCTTAACTAGACAGGCTGAATTCAAATGGGCATATCTCCCTCATACGAGCTCAAAATTTAGCAGATTCGGTGGCGTTGGAAAGAGGATTCAAAGACCTTTCATTTGTTATCTTATGGACCACCTAACTTATCATGTGCTGAAAGTTATGGTCGTTTAAAGTTGACCCAAAATTCATAACTTAAGCATAACTTGTAAAATTTCAGATTTGGCTCTTTCCAAATTAGTTCTTTCTAAATTTAGCTCTTTCAAATACCGAGGTTTACACTTTCGACCATTAAATTTAATTTAATTAATTAACTAAATAATTAAAACAAACTTTGTCCAAAAAATAATCTCTCGATCGATCATTTTCCAAAGCCGAAGCAGAAGCCGAGCCGAGCAAGCGACAACGACGATGGCACGAGGGGATCCCTTTTGCCAACCCTTTTATCAACTAGTAGAAGTGTTTCTCTATTTAAACACTTTAACTTTTCTTTTCACCACCACTGAGGGAGAAATGTTTTTTTCTTACTAAAGCATAATAGAACCTTTCAAATTCCTCTTTTCATCTTCCCTTCATTTTCCAATATTTCTTACTATATACCCAACAATCCCCCACATGAATAGGGAATAGTTATAACATAAAGGAATGCACAGACGAGTGTGTACTTTACAAGCAATGATTAATTACATCTGGATAAGTAGGTTTTCCATTGAACTTTCTATAGTGAACATATGTCGGATACACTCGGTCAATCAGTAGATGTGATATCTTTGAACCGTCGAGCTTTAGTGTATACCTAGACAATCATATGTCACACAATCAACCCTTTACTGTTTATGGTTCTTATGGTTGTGTTCATTTCATCCATGAACACCTCCTGGTTTCATGAATGTATAAAGAATAGGCTTTTTACAATAATTCTCTTTGAAACGTCTTACACTTCACACTCACATAGGTGATTTCTAACCATGCCATCGCGTACATACACTATTTGGTCAAATCTACCAAACTTAGAAAATCATTAAAAAATTTAAGCTTTATTAACCCGTTAACAAGCCTTAATGTTTTTACCCTTGTTCCTGAAAATTGTCTTCATCATGAGAATAGATTGAGTTGATTGAAAATGTTGAACCGTCAGTCACAAATTTGTTTTCTCCTTGAATCTAGCTCTTAGGATCTTCGGTTTGCTAGGTAGAGTTACCGCCATGATGACTTGTCCTAAGCCGTAAACCCATTCCCTTAGATGATCTTCCAGCTGACTCTCTCACTAGGCCTTCTGTTAATGGATCTGACGCATTATCTCTTGACTTTACATAGTCAATTGTAATAATTCCACTAGAGAGCAGTTGTCTTATGATATTTTGTCTTGGTCGTATATGACGAGATTTCCCATGTACATGACGCTCCTTGCCATACCTATTGTTGTTTGACTATCACAATGTATGCATATAGGTCCCACAGGTTTGGGCCAAAGTGGAATGTCCTCTAAGAAATTCTGGAGTCATTCAGCTTCTTCACCGGCCTTATCTAAGGCAATAAATTTAGATTCCATTGTAGAGCAAATGATAGATGTCTGTCTGGATGATTTCCAAGAGATTGCTCCTCCATCAAGTGTAAGCACATACCCACTCGTGAATTTTACTTTATTTGACCCGATGATCCAATTTGCATCACTATATCCTTTAATCATGGCAGGATATTTATTATAATGCAATGCATAGTGTTGTGTCTATTTCAGATACCCTAGCACACATTTCATTGCCATCTAATGAGTTTGATTAGGATTACTAGTGAACTGACTCAGCTTGCTAATAGCTTATGCTATATCTAGTTGCATACAATTCATAATATACATCAAACTTCCCAACACTCTGGCATAGTCCAATTGAGAGTCACTTTTCTTTTGAAATGTAAAGCTTATATCAATTGGAGTTTTGACATCGTTGAAATTCAAGTAATTGAACTTGTCCAATAGTGTTCCAATATAATGAGATTGAGATAATGCTAGTCCTTGAGGAGTTTTGTAATTCTGATCCCTAAGATCAAATCTGCAATTCTCAAGTTCTTCATATCGAACTTGCTGGACAACATGCACTTAGTAGTATTTATATTGTCATATCTATACTCATTATTAACATGTCATCAACATACAAACAAACAATGACTTCATGATTCATAATGTTTTTAATGTAGACACATTTATCACACTCGTTGATCTTTAATCCATTTGCCAACATCATTTGGTCAAATTTAGCATGCCATTGTTTGGGTGCTTGTGTGAGCACTTAAAGTGACTTAATAAGTTTGCACACTTTCTCTTCTATACCAAGAACTACAAGCCTCTCAGGTTGTTCCATGTAGATTTCTTCCTCCAACTCTCCATTTAAGAAGTCTGTCTTAACATCCATTTGATGGATTTCAAGATCATGCACAACCACTAGTGCTATTAACACCCTAATAGTGTTATCCTTATTACAGGAGAGTATGTATCAAAGTAATCTAGACCATCCTCTTTATCTATATCATTTGACTACAAGTCTATCTTTATATTTGTCAATAGTCTCATCAACTTTCATTTTCCTTTTAAAGATCCATTTTGAGCCTAAAGGTTTATTTTCTGAAGGAAGATCAATCAATTCTAAAGTATGATTATTCAAAATTAATTCAACCTCACTATTGACTGCTTCTTTCCAAAATGTTGACTCAGAAGAAGACAGCGTTGCTTTAAATGTTTGAAACTCATTTTCAAGCAGGATTTCCACAAAATCTAGTCTGAAAGAAGTGGATTTCTGTTGACGATTACTACGCCTAGGATCCTCGTTATGTGGTGTATTTTCTGTTGATTTTTCCCATGGTCGTTTAAATCTTACACTTTTCGACTCACATTAAGTTTTGTACAGATAAATGTGTTAAAAACTCAGCATTATCGGATTCAATTACAGTATTAACATGAATTTTAGGATTATCAGATTTATGAACCAAAAATTGACAGGCCTTATTATAGATATAGTAAAACCTCTCTAAATCAATATAGGCAGGACCATGAAATATTATTATTTTGTAGAGGTATTATTTATTCAATAAATTAATATTTATTAACTTAAAGAGTGTTTTGACATCGAAAACATTGTTCAGGGATGAAGTCTCAAAGAATTTGAAAGAACTCACTTGTGAAACGTCAGTCATGAACTTGAGGTCCTGACTAATGATCTTGATTACCGTAACAAAATGGACGTTAATAACCTATTGGATGGGTGAAAATGTCACATGTTCAGAGTTCCAGAGCTTAGAACAAATTTTGGATATCATTGGAAAAACAATGTTGATGATAAAGTTGAAGATGATACAATACCTTTGGAACCAGTTACACATAAGGAAACACTTGCATCTAGAACTCTTCACAATTTTATGGTGTAATTAGAAAAGACAACACCGAAACTTTTGGATGCAATAAGAAAAGTTAGAGATGGGCTTCAACTAGATTTAAATTTTAACAAAAAACAGAACATAATAGAATCATACTTCACTAAATTTTCTTAGATATATTTGTACTTTTAAAGAAGTATTAATTTGTAATATTAATGGGACCATATATTTATATAGGAGTCTTATGAAAATATATTTATATTATTATCTTATCGAAATGAGTGATTTTTTTCATTGGCGAGAAAATTATTATCTTAGAAAGATTATTAATTAACCAAGTATTAGTTTAGTGAGGTTTTACTATATATATATATATGTGTGTGTGTGTGTGTGTACTCTTTCTCCTTCACTAAGATTTTTTCCCATTAGGCTTTTCTTTGTAAAGTTTTAACGAGACACAATATCTATTAAGACATGAACATCCAAGGAGGAGTGTTGTAAAATGGATGTCCACATAAGTATCCTTTGTGTTGTAACATAAAGGTACATAATATATTTTGTGTTGTAACATACATGTACACACAATATGCATTGCGTGTAAGATGAATATACCCACAACATACTATGTGTTGTAACCTAGTCATCCATATAATAGACTGTGCCTAAATATTTGGATGAAAAAATAGATATCTATGTATTATACTTGGAGCCCAAGTATATATATGTGTATATAGACCTCTTCTTGTAAGATAACATAAGGAAAGAGTAAGTGAAAAGAAAAACATTCAACAATAAAGAAAAGCTACTACTACTACTACTTTGTTTCTCTGTCTTTCTCTCCTTTTCTTCTTGTCATTTTTATTTTACCACACATGTTTTATTTTATAATAGATATATATTACTATCAAATTATATAATTTACCTCCCTAAAAGAAAATAATCAGTAAACTTTATTAATATTATAGTAAAAACATCACTCTATTGTTGTCACAGTCTGATTTCTTGAGTCATGATAAAGCCTACTATAATCCATCAGTATGTAACCCGCAACCTAGAACGACAATCAATGGTTATAAAAGTAGAACCAAAGTGGAAGAAAAGAATTTATCAGAATAAAAGAAGAAATAAGTGGAAGCATAACATATATAAACAAAATCAAAAGTTCTCTCCCAAAACCTGGAAGTCATGAGTACAGATGGAGACATGTATGATCCAGAATGCCATGTGCTCACCCTCACCTCTGAATACTGGGGTTGTTGGATCGAACTTAATGTTGATAGCTGGTGCTAGGACCCGCATCACGAAATAGATGCAGAGTGTAGCATGAGTACCAAAATAACAAGAACTCAGTAGGCATCATAGGCTAACTGAACAAGAAAAGTAAAAGCAATATAAAAGGCGAGAATTTAACACAACATAGGTCAAAGATCGGAAGTCTAACAGAAATGCACACGAGTGTATAAAAGAACTTAAATGAAGTAAGTGAACAACAAACTAAAACTTCATTGGACCACCATAAGCACAAAATGTATACTTCTGGGCCAATTTATGTAAAACCCTAACGTACCCCATAAGCATGACAGGTACACAAAAGAACTACAACTATAGATAACAAAACCTTGTGAATTTAGAGCCTGAGAGTGTGTATTCTGAATCTTAAACCATGGATAGGCCTCCCAAAAGAACCGAAAAGAGCGTAGCTGGAACCTCAAACCCCGGATAGGTCTCCCAAAAGAACCAATAAGATCAAGACGATAGGTATCACTCTGTGGAGGATAAGGGGACTGAATCATGGACTGCACATGTAGATCATTGACCAGGCCTTGAATTTATGACCATAATAGAGAAACGTGACCAGACCTTGAATCTTCAACCAATAAATAGGTAGGTGAAGAATACCAGGTGATATTAGTAGAGCAACATGAACATACCTTTAATTTGTGACCAGTAATAGGCTGCTGAAAAATCTCATATCCAAATCATTGTCATAAGTCCACGTGGAACATCGTCAATACCAAGTTAATCAATACAACACTCCAGCCTGAACCGAATCCAATCCCAAATGATTGAACAAAGCTCAATATCTCAATCTTAAATCACTAGGGTCGTAGAACAATGGAGTTATGGATAAAAGGTCATCGGAACTAAGTTACCGCCTAATTAAGGCTCATTCTATCAAACTCAAATCTGCTACATATGTCTATAGGGAGTTAAGTCATCCGAAGTGACGTTGGAGAGATTCTAAGACCTATTGGCCCCAAAATACACAAATCTAAGGAAAACACTAATCTACACCTAGACTAAGCCCAAACATGCTTCAAACAACAACATAAAACAAGTACAACACATGCCACGGGGTAAGGATGATAGCAAACAGAGAAGCAACACATTAATAGTCCCAAATTTTTTGATAAAAGCCTAAACCATTATTTCTAAGTAAATAAGAATGATCAACTATGTACCCAACCCAAATTCCAACTAATCAACATGCATTTCCATTCTCAAGGTTAATCTAAAGAAAGGAGAGCCATAGCGTACCTCAAAGCAGGTCGTGGATGCTTTATATTCACAACTCCATAGCTTTTCCCTACCATACAACCTCTAAATGCTACTCCCTATCAAAGATAAGATCACAACATGAAGATGGTTGTTTAGACACCAAAATTGCAATAAGTGGAGACCGAACAAAATTTGAGTCAAAACAGAAGGATCGTGCTAGAATTCCTAAAATTGACTATGTCAAAAGGTTCATTTAAGTTCCACAAACTTGTATCATAAAATGGGACACCATTCTGGACTCGAAACAACACAAAACACTAACATGCAATAAAATCACTATTTAAGCACAATCAAGAAGCCTGCCGGCCCCAATAAAATGGATTTTACCTCAAACAAGCAGTCCCCAACAACCCCCGAGAACTCCAAAGCATAACCACAACCTTTCTGAACATACCAGATTTGAAATCACCCAAATTATCTTCCTAGAACTTAAGATATCGCCAAATGAAGAATTGGAGTAGAGATGGTTCGCGTCTGTAGACAAAATTGGCTACCACAAATACGGGGGACATTCCACGATCCTGAAGGTTTGATCCCTAAGACCTCACGATTGCGGCGTCTTGACCGCGAACCTGTTGGGACATTTCACTAACCTCCGCAAAAAATGGCGTAGAATAAGCGAATGCT
The DNA here is from genome assembly GCA_036250505.1 of Solanum acaule. Classification (NCBI taxonomy): domain Eukaryota; kingdom Viridiplantae; phylum Streptophyta; class Magnoliopsida; order Solanales; family Solanaceae; genus Solanum; species Solanum acaule. The sequence goes on from JAJOOR010001776.1 coordinate 8,372, forward strand.
GAAGGCAACCAAGTAGGCCTTCGTGAACACAAAGACCAGATTCCTTGGAATCCGTAAACATTGCCTAAAGTTTGCGAACACGAAGGAAAAATATTTCTTGCACCTACTAATGCAAATGAGCTAGTTTTAACTATGTTAAAAATCCCCGATTGGGTACTTGGGATTCGTTTGAAACCCTATGTGCGCAAACGAAATATGCTACCATACGAATTTAATATTCCGGACTCAACGGAGCCATCAAAACTTCCAAACAATGTCTTCTCAATGAAAAGTGGATCCCACACCTAAGCTCTATTATAAGTCAAATTTCACTAAGGGGTCGAGATTGGCTCAGAAGCCTTGGGATTTGCACGAAAGTCCTTCTAGACCAAACTCGATGTTCTGGAGTTGATGGAACCGTTAGAATTGTATTTTGAGGTTGATTTCGTACACTTTTTACAAAAGTTAACCATGCAAGTTTTAGTAGTTCCCAAAATACGGAAACTTGCACAGAATCTAAACAAAAGACCAGGTGATTGAATTATCAATCCCAACAAGTCATAAATGACTTGGGTCACTATTGCAAAACTCTAAGTGAAGAAAAGAGGGAAATAAAACAGAAATGACACGGAGGTCATTAGAACATCAAATATTAAAAGGGACTATCGTCTACAAAAGTAAGAGTTAAGAAGTAGCTGAAGGCTCAAACATGCAGGGAAAATTCACTCACATCTTATGCTCGGTATCCTAGGTATCCTCCTAGACTTGATGATTCCTCCAACATACCTTAAACACATGAATGACTCTCAAATGCAACAACCACACATCTTTGTCTAGAATTGCAATGGGCTCCTCCAAACAAGGTAAAAAAGGTCATCTAACTAAACCGAATCATATAGGAGCACATGAGACTCATAGGAACATACTTGAAAATGGAAACATAGAAAAATGGAAAATTGGGTGAATATTTGAAAATGTAGTGTGATGACCCGAGCCTACACCGTGGATGTGGCCAGCACTAGAGAACCATTGCTGGCCCCCAAGTGAACCCTCATCCTGGTTGGCTACAACCGAAAGACTAACTCAAGCATATAAAAGCTTAAAAACTGAATTAAGTTTAATAACTCAAATACTCAACCTTTTTAAAAGTCGATACAATACTCAAAATAAAAGTAAATACAGAAACTCCTCAACTTTGTCTATCTATGAAGCCTCTACTATTACAGAAGGATATTGGGACAAGACCCACAACATCTCAAAACTACTAACTGTAAGATAAAGGTGAAGTCCTCCAAAATATAAGAAGGCTCACCAAAGCTGACTGGAATATCACGTGACCTCAAGAAAATGCCTGTTGATGTTCCTGAATACCTGTATCTGCATCATAAAATGATACAGGTCGAACGGCTCAGTACATGGAAAGTACGAGCATGTAAGGGGGATTCTAAAGCATAAACATAAGCTTGAACTGATGGAAAAGAAACATACTTACCTCTTCTCAACTCACTCAACTCAACTCAACTCAACTCAATGAAACATAGTTCAACTCAACTTAGAGAAAATGGGGCTCAACTCAATAATGAGATACTCAACTCAGTGAAACATAACTTAACTCAACTCAGAGAATTAGGGCTCAACTCAACAATAAGATACTCAACTATATGAAACATAGTTCAACTCAACACTGGGTATTCAAATCAAGATAAAGCAACAATAAAAGATGCAATATGGAAAGATTTTAAAATAGCAGATAGAAACTCAATTTATTGAAAATTACAATAATAACTCAGTTTGTATATAAAAATACAATATGACTCAGTGGGATATTCTCTAACCAACAACCATCACTATGAGCTATGTGATGATACAACGTCTAGCCCACGTTGCCAGAATTTTCCTATACTTTGGCGGGGTATAGAACCTACTACTAAGTGGATCCACTAGTCTATGCTAAAAAGTATTAAGGAATCATTTAAAAGGTATTACCATTTCTACCCACGTTGGCTAAATGGTTTATGAGGGCTGTGAGTTGTCTGAGCTCTGCCCATATCGGTGCTCAATACTACTCCCAAAATATAACTAGCTAATATGTTTAGAAATATAACTCTTTCTGTGTTTTGAGATTATTACTCAAAAATCTTTCTCTTAAAAGATATGGTACTCAAACTGCTCTAAACTCTTTTGGAAATATCAGTTTCCTTTCATCTTAAATGTAAAAAACATTTACTCTTGGGAATACTTAGTTCCCATATATCATTTTAAAGAAAATGAACTCAGCTCTACTCTTTCTCAACTCAGTGCTCAATTCTTTAAAACCAATTTTAATACAATTTGTAGAAAAACTTCTTAAAATAGGGTCATGCCGAATTATGGACGTGAACGACTCAATTCAAGGTTTTCAATAACCATGCATATAACTCAATACTTGTAACTCAACAACTCCAGAACTCAAAGAGTCAATGATTGTACTCATCTCAAGAATGCTCGACTCGGATGGTTCATGCAGAATCATGGGCATGAACAACTCAACTCAAGGACTAAATGATACTTCTCATCTCAAGACTTCTCGACTCATAGGGTTCATGTGGAATTATAGACAAGAACTACTCAACTCAAGGACTAAATTATACTTCTCATCTCAAGATTGCTCGACTTATAGGGTTCATGCGAAATTTTGGGCATGAACTACTCAACTCAAGGACCTTCATGGTAACATTTAGTAGTCCCATGATTAGGAATATTCAAGTTATGTAGTTCATGCGGAATTTATGGACATGAATGACTTGACTCAAGGGTCGACATAACAATATGAACTCATGTATACAACTCTTCTCATTCTCATACTTACTTCCTCAAAACTCTGTTTAAGAACTCAAGTGTTGGCTTTAAAAAAATTTCAAAATTTATAACTCAAAATAGGGTTCATGCTGAAATATAGACATGAACAAATCAATTCTAAGATCTCAATAACAACATAGAAACTCAATATTTAGGAATAGAATTTTTAAAAGAAACATGAACTCAAGAACTCAAAATCAACTTATTTCAAGAATACTCAAATCTAGGAAAAGAATCCTAGATTACACATTTACTTATCTGAAAGTAGATGTAGGGCGTGAGGATGAACTAGTCCAAAACTATGATAACCCTACATACCTGGAAGAAAAAGGCTCTTGAAGAATCTTGAAGAAGAATCTTGATTAGAAGTCTTGAAACCCTAGCTTGAAGGTAAACAATCAAGAAAACCTTTCTTGAGATTCTTGAATTAGTTTCTTGAAATCTCTATGACCAAGAATTATGATTTTCATTAGTGAATCATAATTGTATGAAGGAATTTGAGTTGGAAAGAATGAAATTCTTGGAGAAGGACTTACATTGAAGAAGAAACTTGAAAAAATATTGAAAGAATCTTGAATGGAGTCTTCTACTTTGATTTTTCCTTAGGGTTTTACCCTAGGGTTTGAGAGAGAAGAGAATGATGGATTAAAAGATGAAAATTTGGTTGTTTTGAGCCTTATATTAGTCAAGAAATTCGCAACTCTCCCCTTAAGTACTCAACAAGAACTTCATTATCAAAGAACGAAGCACAAAACTCAAGAACTCAACAAGATTATCAACATACTTAATATCATGGATGAAATCCACAGAAGAAACTCATGATTGGCGTGTGGGTGAACAAACCCAACACTATGGAAGATTACATACGTCAAAGATTTAGGTTCTTGGTGAAATCTTGAATTTCTTGAATGAATGCTTGAAACTTTGAACTTTTTCTCCTCTTGAATCTTCTCTCTAAAACCCTAAATGCTTTTGGGGATGAATGAAACTGATTCTAATTAGTTTAGACCCTTAATTGGGTTTGATTAGAGTTTAGAATAAGTGGGGGTAAGGAAAAGACTAAAATAGCCCTCCTATATTCGGGTAACTTTTCTTAAATGGACTTCCTAACTTGAAAAGGGCATATCTCCCTCACATGAGTTCAAAGATTAGCAATTTTGGTGGCCTTGGAAAGAGGACTCAGAGATCTTTAATTTGATATCTTATGGGTCTCCAAACTCATCATGTACTTAAAGTTATGGTCGTTTGAAGTTGACCCAAAACTTAAAAGACCGAAGGAATGACTTGAATGAATTCTCTTGAATTCTTTTCGGTACTCAAGGTTCTATATGTAGCGACCGGACCTTAAAACTTAAGAAATTTTAAATTCCTTGGTAAAAGCCTACTCACAACAAAGAAAGGTTCGAGTCTTAGCTCAAAAGTTTTCCGGGGTGTTACATTATCTCCCCCTTAGGATCATTCGTCCTCGAATGACGACTGGACTGGGCAATGGAATGGGGTTACTCTCAATATCTCTTCTGACTCATGAGCTTGCCTACTAACACAGGCTGTAGTTTGTCACACCCCGAGGTTACCCCCTTGACGTAACACAAGACCTAGGATCACGAGTGACCCTAAGCTAACCCTCTGTCTAGCATATATCAAACATACTGAGAATAACTGAATAAAACATATACTATGCGGAAGCTAAAACAATGGATAACTAAAAATAGGGAAATACCCAGCTAGTCTGAATGTACAAAACATACTAAGAGTTTAATATTAAATGAATTATAACTTAACAAATCAAGCTGATTACACTACTATGTCTGAAAAACCTCTAACTGAGTCGAGTTGCTGGGATATGCTCCCCAACTAACTCTAACAAAACTGAAACTAAAATGTAAAGACTAAAATGAAAGCATGTCTATTGTCCTGAAGTATGAGGACTCACCACTAAAGCTGTTGAATGCGGATCGAGGATCGATCTAAGCACGGTTTGAATCTTGAGTACCTAAGCCTACATCAAGAAAGGATGTAGCGCAGGGTATGCGTTAGCACTTTGAATGTACTGAGCATGCAAGATATAGATACTAAGCTGAACAAATATTTACAAGATGAAACACGGCATAATTGAGCAATATTGTAAAATGAGCAAGAATGTAAATATTCAAAAGATAACTTAATGCAATGACCAAGTGTTAATCATGAACATGACATGCTAAACTGAATACTGATGTAACACCTCGTATTCGAAACATACCAAAAATATAGATTTTGAGAAGTTCCAGGTGCAACCCACGATTGCCATCCACGGACTGTAGGTCAGACCACGGCCCGTGCTGGTGGTCCTTGGTTCACCACTGGAACCCCTCCCAGACCCAGCTCAGAAAATTGGCTAAGTCCAGACTCACGGACAGGCCCACGGTCCGTAGATCAGACCACGGTCAGTGGTTTATGTCTGTGGATTGAGACCTCCTTTACCCAGCCTCTGACACAAACTATGGTCGACCAGCACGGACCGTCATTTGATCCACGGTCCGTAGGTCTGACCGTAGATAAGGGTCAGCAACCAGTTAGTTGAAAATTGTTGATGGATCAACTTCAGATGGTCATAAATTTTATCACAAAATAAATTATGTGTTCCATGACTTATGATATGATAGATAATTGAATCCTCTTTCCAACGCCGCCGAGTTTGCTAAAATCGGACCTCCGAGTGAAAAGTTATGCTCGTTTTAGTGAAGCCATGTCGGGCAGACTCGACCGACGACTCCAATCGACGGACCGTAGATTGAATGACGGCCCGTCAGTCCCGTCCGTCAGTAACTCCGACAAAAATTAAGTCAGGGGTCTTTTGGTCTTTTCCTATTTTGTTTAACCCCTAAGATACGTCGTTTAGACCCTAAATCATGAGGTTTTAGTAAGTTTAAGCCTAGAAACATAACTAGAACTTACCTTAGTCAAAATCATTAATCAAAACTTAGAAAATTAGAATCAAGAAAGGAGAAAAAGGTCAAGAACCCTAGTTCAAGAACGCAACAAGGTTCCATCAGTTCCAGCCCCAAAATCGAAAGATTTCTCCGTGGAATTCATCACCAGGTATGTGGGATTTCACTAGTGTGTTCCTTTTGCCCATTAGGTCCCTAGAATTCAGTCAATTTCTTGATTCCCTTATTATGAATAGACCTAGGGTTTCTAGAATTTCAACAGATCATCATGAATTAGTTATTTAGATGTGCCAAATCAGATTTATCATGTTATTACATCGTTTCTTGCATGAATTACAGAACCCTAGCTATGTATTTCTTTAGTTCTTAAATTACACATGCTAGGTCAAATATCTCAGTTATTCAGTTGTACATGCCTCAGTTATTAATGCGTCATTATCAGATTAGTTGTTGCATTTTCAGTTTGCATGTTCAGTTTTAAGCTATCCAGTACTTTATATAACTTTAGTCATAACCAGTTAACCACTTAATTCATTGGGAGTAGCATAATATCGAGTTGGACTAGGGTTCAATGTACCCATATAGTCCCAGAACTACGAGCTACGTAGATGTAAGTCCCTTCTATGGGAAACATCAGTTTAGTGATCACGCTAGCATGCCTCTATACCTCTGGCAGGGTATATTGGGTTCTCTTGATGGGGAGTATACATCGAACTCCACATTTAGCTCATGTGGTTTTATGTCGGTTATTAGTAGCTCCCACAGTTTAGTCAGACTCTTTTGCATTGACCATATTTCAGTACAATCAGTATTCAGTCTCAGCATGTTATAAATTTGGTCATTGCATCAGTTAGCTCAGTATTCAGTATTTTCAGTATCTATATCATGTTAAGATTATTTCATTGCTTTATTGCTTTGTTCAGTTATATGTTATTTTAGCTTTACTCTATCCTGCATGCTCAGTACCTCTCAAGTACTGACGCATACGTGCGCTACATCTTCTCGTGATGTAGGTTCAGGTTCTCAGCATCCAGATCACGCTTAGATCGGTTCCTGATCTCCAATTCAGCAAAATCAGTGGTGAGTCCTCATTCTCCGAGGACAATAGTCATGAGTTTCTTTTCAGTATTTTAGTCCTTTAGTTTCAGTTTTGGTAGACTTAGCTGGGGCCTGTCCCAGTATTTCTAGTCAGTTAGAGGCTATTTTCAGACATAGTTAGATTCAGCTTAGTATTGAGTTAGTATCTTCTTTGTATTAAACTCATCAGTTATCATTTATCTCAGTTATAGTATATGGGTATTCCCTATCTTTTCATTTTATTTATGATTTAGCTTCTATATCAGTTTATTATCTTTAGTATGCTCATGATCATGCCTGCAGGGTTAGCTTGGGATCACTTGTGGTCCTAGGTCCCGTGTCTGCATCTCGGGGGTAGTCTCGGGGCATGACAATTGAAGTATATACTAAAAATCTGCTCAAATGCACTAAGAGTCTGACTGTTAGAGCTACTATTAACCGACATAAACCAACGTGAGCTAAACGTGGAGTCCTATGTATACACCACATTGAGAGGATGTAATATACCTTGCCAGTGGTATAAAGGCATGACTGGCGTGATCACTAAATCTGATGCCCAACTGAGGGGACTTATACTCCTACGAGGGCACGTAATTCTGGGACTATGAGGGTACCCTGAACCCTAGCCCAACTCAGTGCTAAATTTATTCCCAACTCAATATGTATATGACACATTATGACTGAAATTTTGAAATGTTGAATAGCTCAAAGTATTGACATGCAAAATATAAGAATGCAACAACATATATATATATTGGTAATGTAACATTCAAAATTGGAGCATGATTATCTGTTTAACTGACCTAGCAAGTGTAATTCAGGAACTAAGAAAATCTACACAACTAGGATTCTGAGCTTCATGCAAAGAACTAAACAACGTTTCCAAGAAATCATGATATTTTGATTAAGCATACTACAACAGCTAAATCACAATTATCTAAGGATTTAGAAACCCTAGGTCTAAAAAAAATATGAAGAATCAAGGATCTGACTGAATTCTAGGGACCTAGTGGATGAAAGAAATCCACTAGTGAAATCCCACATACCTGGTGACGAAATCTATGGAGAAATCATTCGATCGATTTTGGGGATGGAACTTGAAGAAACCCTTATGCGTGTTCTTGAGAGGGCTGGTCAACTTTCCATTTCTTTTTGCTCTAATTTCAATGAATTTTGGAGAATAGAGGTTTTGGTTAGGTTTTGACTAAGTTATTAGGCTTAATCTAAGTAAAATGACGTAGTTTAAATGCCCAATGCGTAAGGGAAAAGAACAAAGCAACCCTAACTTAAAAGCTGACGAGGCAATCGAAGGCCCCTGACCGACGGTCCGTCCTGGCAGGGCGTCGTTTGGCGTCTGAGACTAAGTGATGGGGGTCACGATCCACGGATAGTGGTCCCACCTACTATCTGTAGGTTCGGCCGTGGGTCATTATTTTCTGGGAATTCTGGGTGGCCAACTCACGGACCCTACCAATGGTCCGTGGTCCAAGCCACGGGCCATGGTTTGGCCTTTGTCGGTGGCACCTGCAAGTTCTGAAATCTGCTACTAGCTCTCTTTCGTATACGGGATGTTACAGACTGCTTCGTGCCATGAGTTGGGACCTTCTATAGCACCTAAATCAGGAACGATGCTATTGTGTACATAGTCACACTCTTTCTGAGGTCACCTTATCTGAAACAAAGAAAATCTGGGCAAGAAGTAAGAATAGGAATACCATGCCTGGGGTAATACGACTGCTAAATATTAAGCTTAGCAACACTCCTAAACTATGCTCTTTTTTCCTTATACCATACCTCATTGGCTGGAACTCATAGTTCCCTCAAGGGTACATGACTCCTCTTACTAAGGCCTGAGTCTAGAGACACGCTCTTACTATATTCAAGCTTAACCCAAATCCTAAGGTTCGGGTTCTACACCTCTCTATAGGGAGTCTCATCCTAAGAACATTACTCTTTACCACCTCATTTAATTAACATTGGGCTCATATCAAGACGTACCTCATGTTTAACAACACCACATTCAATCTTAGAACCTTAACCACTCCATATTCTCCTACTAGCCCACTTTCTAAGTTCTTCTCATCCCTTCATCATCTCTACCAACTGAACTTACATACATTACTACTCAGAACCAACAACAGGCTCTTATTTAACTATTTCTCATAGTAAAACCCCACCCCCCTCTTTCTCCTTATTTATAACTTTAGACAGAATTATTACACCATCATTATCACGATAGGTTCATTAACCTTCGCTTTTTAACATTACTCCATTACAAAAAGTACCTCTGAAAAAATATCTCCCCTACACTTTGGAACTCATTACTATCTTATTCTCAAACACTTGACTTAATTTCTCATCTTGTCATCTCCCCCTTAGGTCTAAAGCTGACACTTGAAAGCTATAGATCTATTCCATCATCTCTAAGTGTTCTACATCCCCTTTTCACAACTTAAGTACTATTTTCTCACTTATTATACCTCATTACTTAATCGGTTCTATAACCTTTAGAACATCCTGACCCTCTCAAACAAGTCATAAGCCAAGCTTAGATCTATCGCTTCATGAATACTATGTGCTTCTATTCAACAAATATATTTAGTCTCCTCTAACACGATGGCACAACGACATCAACTCTATTCTGGTTAAAAGTATACTCTATATCATGCAGACTAGTAACTATTCCTCTAACTCTGGGCACTTTCACTACTAATGCTTATAATTTTGTAACTCATGCTACCTTTTTGGGTGAAAATATTACCCAAGCTCTAAACATACCATCCTCTTAAAGGTCTCAACTGAATAAGGTTTAGGGAAGAGTGTACAATTTTCTTTTAGCTGAAACGCACGATTCATATGAACATGAGTGCATTCCTTTGAAACTCAACACTTAACTCACTCATGGACTTCTCTCAAGCCCCTCTGGAGTCTCATGATTTCCTCAAGAATCTTGATAAGAGCAACTCATCGATAAAGGACTGACTTTGTTTTTCAACCACCTCTAGTATGGGGGTAGTCGAATGGATATGAGAATGCATGAGTTAGAATAAATCTCTATGACATAGCCCTATTGCATGAATAAGAGTATGAAAGAAAGGAAACTTTTCTTAAATGTCTATAGTCCCTCGTTTACATAAGTGGGGACCTCACAATCATAAACAATGCCCTATTGACACGGCTTCATAGACGCCCCAGGACACTTAAACTTTATGCTCTGATAACAAGTTTGTCATGACCCGAGCCTACACCCTGGATGTAGCCGGCACTCGAGAACCATTGCTGGTTCCCAAGAAAACCCTCATCCTGGCTAGCTACAAGCGGAAGACTAATTCAAGCATATAAAAGCTTAAAAGCTGAATTAAATTCAATAACTGTTACGACCCAGGAGTATCCCCTAGACGTAACATGGCGTACAAGACTCCGAAAAAGCCTCATCCAATCCCTTAGCATATCATGAACATAAGCTAATAGAAAAGTATGAAAAATTTAAAAACTCTTCTTTATACAATTGAAATCTTTACTAAATGCAAACAAAAGTCTTTACTACATTTTTTTCTCAAACGATCTAATACAACTTTAGAATAAAACTCTTAGGACAAAGCCCATACAATAGTCTCAACATGAAAATAAAAGACAAAAAGGAAATAATGGGTTTGTCCTCTAAGCTATGAGGACTCACCAAATCTTCAACTCCTTTGCTCCTTAGAAACCTATCCTCCAAGAATGGAACTCAATCTCCAAAACCCTACATTTGATTAGAATGTAGGCAAAGTATGCGTTAGTACAAAATGTACTAAATATGTTAGCTAGCATAATCATAAGAACATAAGACAAGGGTTAGTCAACATAAGACATAATCCAATACCTCATGAAACATCAATTATAAGAATAAGAGACAATATCATCAAAATAAGCAAAGTCTCCAACATAAGGATCATATAAGCATTACTCAACTCTTAGTCAATCACATCATAATAAAACCACTCTTAAGTAACCTCAAAGCATACTTGTGCAATGCATGAATGCCATCCCATAATACCATCCAATCTAAGTATTCCTTTTGGTCATCTTAAACATAGTAAAAATTACTAGTCAAACTTTAGACTCTCATAAGTAGCTTCAAGTCATACTTGTGCAATGAATGAGTAAGACCCCATAATCCTACTCACACTAAGTACCACCTTAGGCCATCACACTAATCACCTTAGGATCTCATCCTTTAGCTTAACTCTCATAACCAAGGGAATCTCTCACCTTTGGTCACTACTAACAGGGAAGGCAACTATAGCACAATCATATCTCAAGATACACAAAGGAACACTTTTTTGAATACCTTAAGTCATACTTGTGCAATGCATGAATATCATCCCATAATACTATTCATGATAAGTACCACTTTTAGGTTCTCATACTAATACTTCTTGGTTTGGAACCTAGTTCCTCTCTTTAATAGTAGAACACTATGAGGTACTCCCTTAAGCACATCTTAGTTAATTATTAGGTTGAACCCTATGAGACACTTCTTTATGCATGTCTAAGTTCATTACTAACATGGATCCTATGAGATACTACCTTAAGCATGTCTAAGTCCATTTATACTCTTGAACACTATGAGGTACTTCATGAAGTAAGTCTTAGTTCATTTATGCTTTTGAACACTCTGAGATGCTTCTTCAAGCATGTCTTAGTTCATTGGATATGGAGATTGATACTAGAAACCTTAACTCAACTGTGTGAAGGCTTCCATCTCATGAGACCTAACTTTGGTAAAACCCACACTCTACTACGTAAGCGTTCCCCCTTTAACTTGGATAGTCCTCACATCAACTAGGTGTAGTTCTCCTTTCAACTTGGAGCCCGGACCCTCTCTTATGTGACACTCCATCTCATTGTCAATATCCACTTGAGGCCAAACATACACCCCAAGATTTACTATTAAGCCTTGCTTAATACTCATGTCTCATGGAAGGATGTCCTTGACAATCAATCCATGTTCAAGTGATTCTATCACTTTATACTTTTAAGAACTTATAAGGTAGGTTAGGTGAGTATAGGTCTTTCACCACAATTCTACCTATTAGACTCCTATTCATCACATTAGCCTTACTCTCAAAGCTCTAGTGATTCAACATTCATGACTACAAGACTTACTCTCAATGCTTTACTTCATTCTATCCTCATTCATATCTAGACACAAGACATTCAAGTCACAAGATTCATCTTTAAACAATTCTAGTCATAATTCAACACAAAGGTTCAATATCAACTTTATTTAATCATGATCCATCACATGTAATAAAATCTAGTACAATTCATGTCTATATGACCCTAATCTTGAACAATTACAACACATGACATTAATTTTAGAAGATCAATTCTAATTCTTCAATTTCACCCTTCATGGCATAAACTCACAAATTATCAAATTCATCAAACATACTAGGTTTTACCATGGAAATCACATAAACTCATCATAATATCATAATTCAATTCTAATTCAATCATAATTAAGTATCATCCACTTGATTGGAATCAAACTTCATCACTACCACAATGTAGGAAGAAACCCTAGCTAGATTGGGGTTTTGTCTTCATAATTGGGGGAAACCTAGGGGACTCTATGGGTGGAAGAACCACCATGAATTTGAGTAGCATAGCTACCCCCTTCAACCCTAAACTTCACCTTCTTCTCCTTGTTCTTCTTCTTCTTCTTCTTTCTAGAGAGAGTATTTTGGGTTTCTTTTTGGTGAGTTGAGAGAATGATTTAATTGACTTAATTAGGGGTTTATTAGGCTTATAAAGGGGGTTTAATAACTAACTAACCATCCCCACTTAACCCCTAACTAATTACTAATAAATCCCCAAACCCCTAACTTAAAACTAAAAACCAAAAATCTGCTCACACCTACGAGAACCCCACCCACGGACCGTGGGTGGGTCTACTGACCGTGCTGCACCTTCGTAGGTGGAGGTCTGTAGCTAAACTTTTTAGGGGAACATCATCCACTATTCACGACAACAACCCACGGGGCGTGGTGATGAGTCCACAATTTGGACTCTTTTAGGGCTTTATTCTGATAATTTAGTGTCCTCAAATGCATATTTTGTATCAATAACTAATGAAATTCCTTGCGTTTCAGGTATTTGGAGTTAGAGACAAAGCATGGACACTATTGGGCAGAAAGGAACAAGGTAGCTAAAAAGAAAGAAGAAAAGACGGCCTGAGGATCGCCTAAACCATTAGGCAAGTCGCCGAATGGCTATGGTCTCACCTAATGTTCTAGTGTGCCATGCTCTGAGGGAGAAAATCGAGTCGGCGAGATAAAGAAGCAGTCGGTGAGTTACCGAACGATTTCGCGATGCAGTACTCCATCGTCCGACATTACAGAACTTGAATTTGCTGAAGGCCAATGCACAAAGGTGATGAACCATACCAAAGGGTGGATCGCCGAGTGGATCGGCGATCCCGACTAACTGCGCCGAGTGATCCTTCACAGCACACTTTTTCACAACTATAAATACTTGTTTAAATTTTTAGGTTAGTATCAGATTTTGTATGCAATCAGTATCAAACATTATTTTTAGTTTTTAGAACTTAGAGTTTTGGAGACTTTGTTCCTTAGCTTTGATGATTTGAAGATTTCCATTTCTAAGCAATTGGAAGTGGGTATTGAAGATTCTTTATCTTAGACGTGTGTAAAGAAAATATCTATTGTACCCATTTGATGGAAACACTTTTTGGTATCAATTTCTATATCTTTACTATGTCTAGCTAAAACCCCAATTCTTGGGGTGTGATTATGTGAATATGGGTTGAATTTACTGCTGGGTTTTGCTAATAGATAGTTAATTTGTTGTTTAAAGGTGATTTCGTTTAGTAGTTATACTTGAATTTAATGGGGTTGTAGTTGCAAATACAATTTTATCTTCGTGTTTTTTACTTGCTCGAGAGTGAGGTTTAAAAACCAAAACTACTGAATCGCTAGTCTGTGGTTATTAGGTTGTCATGGGTTCAGCTCGAGAGAGTGAACCCTAAACCCTCTCCCACACATTCAGCTCGAGAGAGTGAATGGACTAAGGCGAAGGCTATGCTTCATTGCCGCTTATCAGTGTTGGAGAAAAACCGATTTGATTCGGGGTAAATTATTTGAGAGAAAATTTATCCCCACTAAAGTCTAGCTTAGTTACTAATTTACAGCGAGTTACTATCAATAACATTTACCCGGTTGTTTATTTTAGCCCATATTTCTTTCACATCCCAAGAATCCCGTCTCCATATTTGCATTTTCATTTTTAGTTGTCATTTTAATTGATAATTGATTACAAAAAACCCCTTCAATAATTGACACTTGTGTCACCCTTTAATTTATCATGTTTTTATTCGCAAATGTTTATAGCTATAATTGACTTGAACATATTTATGCTTTTGTATTGATTCTTAATTGCGAACCGCTCCCTTGGGAATCAACCCCAACTCACTAGTTGGGTTATATTACTAGTGAACGACCGTGGATGCTTAGTATTAGATGAAGCGGCCGGTTATGTCAAATCAAAAATGGCGTCGCTATCGGGGAGTAGTGCTAATTGAGAATTTTTAGTTAAGTCGGATTTTGTTCTTGTTAGTTGTAGTCATACTTAATTTTTATCTTTGTTTTGTGTGCTTATGCTTTGAAATAGAAGAGGTGGGCATGTCAGGCAGTAATTGCGAACCAACAGATTTCCCTCTGTTAGAAGTGATGATGCTCAGGGATCGCATTCTAACCTTCAAACAATTGGAAGGTGAAAGGATTCACGAGTCGTGGCTAAGGTTTAAAGCACTGCTGGTTCAATGCCCAATTCATCAAATACCTAATGTAGTCATTCTGGAATGTTTTTATAGGAGTCTTAGTCCTAAGAATATGGTGTTAGTTGATCAACTTATTCCGGGTGGTACTGCACAACAACCCTATGTGATAGCAACCCAACTGCTTGATCACATGGTTGAGACAAACCAAGAATTTGAGAGGGACTTCATGTTAACCGCCCTGGTAACTCAGCCGGACGATTTGACCAACAAAATATCAGAGATTGAAATCCAGTCCAAAGGAAAAGAAAGATACATACCCCCTTATGAGAGGAGAAAATCTGAGAACAATGAGAGTAAACGTGTCGAGGATACACTATTAATCATTCTCCAAAAGATCAGTGAGCAAGATAGAGTGCTGGAAGAGATGAAGAAGAATATTGAAGTGATAAATCAGATGATCGGTTCTCACTCTAGATCTATCCAGCTAATTAAAACTCTCATGGGTCATGTATTGCTTCAGTTCCACCTAAACGAACAATTGGGGTTACCTAGTCGCACTAGGTCCAACCCTAATAATGGAGCTTGAGTAAGGACTTGCGTCATACCACAACGTTAACTAAGGCACTTCTTGGGAGGCAAGCCAAGGTTTTATCGCTTTGAATTGTTATTTTAGAATAATAGTGTGTTGATTGTTCAGGTTAAAATGTGGGAAATGTTTGAAAAGTGCAGATTGGTGAGCTAAAGTCCAGTCGGCAAAATGCCGAAGAGGTCGGCGACCCCGACCTAGACCGGCGTTAGACTCAAGATAACTTTAAGGTAGAGTCTGTAAAACTTGGTGAGGTAAGTGACCACTCGGCATGTCGCCGAGTGGGTCGGCAATCATGACTAACGTCGCCGAATGGGCGAGAACTTGACAGTTTATTAAAGGGCCAAAGGTTTAAATTTCAAACTCTTTCATTTTTCCCTCATTTTTCATCTTCCCAAACTCGAACCTATTTAGTATTTTCGATATTTTCACATTTTGAAGAGTATTTTAGTGGTCGTAGTTGTGTTCGGAGTGGATTACATTGCAGCCTCGCTTTTCAGTCTTTATTAATCGACAATTAAGGCTGGTTTTTCGAACCCCGAATTTATGTTTACTAATTTGTCCTCTTATGCAAGCAATATTATATTGTTGATGTGTGTTGGGCCTCTCTGATAGGATTATAATGTTTAAATGACTGATTTGAATTATTGATCTTACCCGTAATGCTTATAGTGTCGATTTCCCATGATCTTATGCATTGAAATTGGTTAAATCTTATGGGGTTGTGCTTGCATGTCGTTGAGTTTAGTTGGGTGAAGTCTGAGTAACCCATAATTGTGCCAAACAACGTAATTTTCCTAATGATAGAGCGGGTGACATCGTTCTTTAGGGCAAATGTCGTCAATTGGCCAAATTTGGCAAAATCGTGAGAAGTCTGAATATCCCGGGGGAATGGGTGCTATGGGTCTAGTCTTAATTTAACTAGTGCATGTTTTGATTTTATTTCCGGGGGTTGTGGGGTTGTATTTGAGAAGTTGGGTTGAAAATAGGCACGTTGGGTGGTTTGGCGAGCTGGGTCTAGATCGCCGAACCACTTGGCGGTTCGCCTAATGTCTCCATCTAGCTCGCCAAAGCGATTCGGTGACTCACCGACTGGCTCAGCGAGTCTTTCTTCAACTATGTTTCAATGAATTTGATTAAGTTATTTTTAACTTTTCCTTGATGTTTTGCAGGTATGGTGAGGACAAACATAGACATGCCACCCGGTAAAAGAACACGGGGTATCACAATCAATGAAGGGGGATCGAATCCTTCAAGAAGAGAAAGGCAAGAACATCCACCAGCTGCAAAAAGAAAAGACAAGATACGTAGGTCTGACAGGGCTACTACTGGCTCCCAGGCTGCTCTATCTATGCCTGATGATGACCAGCCTCTACAGCCCTGACAGTTTGAGCCCCGAGCTAGATCTCACCCCACATCTACCAGAGTCCCTCTTGCAGAATCAGTGCCAACTCCAACACCTCCTGTGGCTCCTGTGCCACCGGTTGTTCCTCCACCTAGACTCTTCAACAGGTTGAAAGGAGATGGTTTGCGAACCATCCTTGAGGAGAAGCTGCTCTCTACAGAGGGTCTGGAGGGCGAGTACTCCATTGTAGTAGAGTTATTACAGTGGCACCAGTTCCAGATTTTCACCAGGCCCCGAGGTCCATATATTCCTTCATGAGTCCGTGAGTTCTACACAACATATGGTGAACTAGTGCTGAAGAGTAAAAAGAAGGCCAGCGAGTTCAGACCGGTTAAGTCGGTCACTGTTCGAGGTGTAGAAGTAAGCTGCTGTGAGGAGTACATTAATGTTGTATTAGATAGGCCTCCAGGAACTGCACTCTCATATGAAGGTTTGCCTACGACACAAACTCTGTAGAATATAAAGGGTTGGCTTGGCCCCCTTATTTCTGATACCACTCCTAGGTGGATTGAGGAAGGAGTCAAGATCGAAAAGAAGGATTTGAATATAGCTGCCCATTATTGGATCGGATTCATTAGTAGTTCACTTATGCCTTCATAAAATGAATCTATCCTCCGACATGCAAAGGCAGCCTACTTGGGGTCTATCTTATCGAAGAGGTGGCTCATCTTGGGCCTTATCATAGAGTAGGAGATGACCATGAGATCCAAGCAGAGGAAGACCTCTTTGCCATTTCTAGTACTGATCACAGAGTTGTGCCGGCGTGCTGGAGTTCCCAAGGATGTTGCTAGAGATCCTGATATTACCCCGTCCTCCTCCACTGACATTCGATGCATTGAGGCCGAGTATACTAGAGAGGAGGCTGACAGGAGGAGGGCCGCTCCAGTGGATACATCCCCGGAGGTGAACCTTGATTCGATACCTACAGAGGCGTCTTTGCCTACTCCGACCTCCGAGTCTTCAGGTACTTCTGCCCCTCCTTTCTCATCTTAACAAGTTCCAGGCACCTCTACTTCCTCCTAGCAGACCAAGATTACTAAGGCAATGATCCTGAAGATGGGGCATCTGGCCCATTCAGCTGACATGAGGGCGACTTGGTTAGAGAAATTTGTCCCCTTGATTATTGAAGTAGTTATTCTGGCTGCATTAACCGCCCCCCCTGTGGGCTTCTGTTGATGATCTGGCTACTAGAGTCACAACTTGTGAGAGTAGGCAGGAGGAGACCTCCGAGGTTACGAATTTGAAAGCCGAGGCAGATGAATTGAGGAAGGACGTAAACTATCTAAAGTCTACTGACTTTACTTCATTGTTGGAGACAGCAGATGACAGAGATGCTTCTAAGAGTTCAGTGATTCCTCCGGTTACAACCGGAGATGTACGCAGGGATGAGGCAGCAGTTGATGAGTCGGATGTTGAGATCGATCAGAGGAGAGCATATATGGAGATTTGCCAGATCTTGAGGAGACGATCATGCAGTCAGTGATCTAGACATCACTGACCGAGACTTCTGTGGCAACTCATAATGGGTCTGATACTGCTGTTCCTTCTGAGGTGACCCCGGGTACTGATGCCCGAGACCAAACTGACGCACCGGGCATCGACAGGATCCCCTCTTTACCTCCCTCTCTATCTTTATTTCTTTTGATTTTGATTTTTTTTCTTGGTTGCATTTGAGGACAAATGCTTTTATTTGTGCTGGGGTGAGACTCACCTTTTGTGTGACATTCGTAATTCTTGTTTTGTTTATATTTGGGCTTTGAGTTAAAAATTGTGTTTTTACACTGCTTTTGTGGATGCTTGAGCTTGTGGCTCCTTGTTTTTATTTGTAAACGATTTTTTACCCTTCCAAAAAAATTTGCCACCTCTTGTATGTGTCAAATGTGGTTGTTCTCTTGCAAATTTGAGTACCGTTTTGGATCAATACTGATGACTCGAATAGTACTCATAATAGAACAAAAATGAATGCATGGCTACGACGAGGCTAATTGAAGTTACATAGACAATGTGTTAACTCTTTGCATCTCGTTGTGACTAGCCAATTATCGAATTTAGTCTCTTGTCATGAACATTGCACACTAGCGAAAGTGTGAAGTCTTGTTTGACATTGGTGTCAATGCCTTGTGTGATGAGCTTACCATGAACCATGTGTGATGACACCTAGAATTTGCCCCATTGGTCCGGTTGACTAAGTGATGCAATTTCTTTAGATGATCTTAGGCAACTTTAAAGAGTGTAAACCAATTTGAAATTATACCTCTTTTGCGGCTTACCTTGTGAGTGTGTGAACCTCTTTTGAGCACCCTTTGAGCTTTACTTTTTTCTTGGAAGAAACTTGATAACATTGTGACCTTTTATCGATCCATTACCCATAATCCTCATGATTTTTGGTTTGTGTGAATAGCCAACTTAGGCCAAAAGCCTAAATTGGGGGTGTGGTGAAAAGAAAAGGCAAATCAAGAAAATCCAAAAAAGTCCCTTTTGCCCATGTTTTGAGAAAAATGGAATCCCTCTATATAAAAAAAGAGAGAAAAAGAAAGAAAAAGTTGTGAAATAAGGTTGTGGAAATACAAATAAAATAGGGTTTCCAATGACCCATGGAAGAGGAATAAGAGGTGACTTTTGAGCGTGAATGAAAATGATAAAGAGAAGGAAAGAAGGTGTTGTTCACATCACATTTCATGAGGATTTCAGCCTATAAGTCTAAATGACCATACCTTTACACTTTGCCCCATTACAAGCCTTGAAAAGACCTTTTTGATCTTGAATGAGCTGAAGCAAAAGTCGATTGGAAAATAAGGGCAAACCTATGGGTGAAATCATGCATTGTGTTTATCTTTGTGAGTGTGAATGTTGATCTTGATTCCAGAACTTTAAATGATTGAACCATTGAGTGAATATGGAATCATTCTTTGTGTGAGGGCATTTGAATACCTTTGTTGAGCTTGAACTTGCATTTGAAGCAAGTACAGTGATCTTGAGATTATTTGGTAATGGTGTGTCACAATTTGAATCTTTGAGTGCACAATTGATCCTTGCACGAGTAAGTTGAGTCTTTTTGTGTGCATTCATGATTGAGTCTTGTGTAGCACTGTTTGAGACTTCTTTTTTGAACTGCTGAACTTGAGTTTTACTTGAGGACAAGCAAAATTTTGAGTTGGGGGTGTTGATAAGTCCACGATTTGGACTCTTTTAGGGCTTTATTTTGATAGATTTAGTGTCCTCAAATGCATATTTTGTCTCAATAACTGATGAAAATCCTTGAGTTTCAGGTATTTGGAGTTAGAGACAAAGCATGGACACTATTGGGCAGAAAGGAACAAAGCAGCTAAAAAGAAAGAAGAAATGACGGCCTGAGGATCGCCTAAACCATTAGGCGAGTCGCCGAATGGCTATGGTCTCGCCTAATGTTCCAGTATTCCAAGCTTTGAGGAAGAAAATCGAGTCGGTGAGATAAAGAAGCAATTGGCGAGTCGCTGAACGATTCCGTGATGCAGTACTTCATCGTCTAACGTTACAGAACTTGAATTTGCTGAAGGCCAATGCAGAAAGGCGATGAACTAGACCAAATGGCAGATCACCAAGTGGATCGGCGATCCCGACTAACTGCACCGAGTGGTCCTTCGCAACACACTTTTTGACAACGATAAATACTTGTTTAAATTTTTACCTTAGTATCAAATTTTGTATGCAATCAATATCAAACAATATTTTCAGTTTTTAGAACTTAGAGTTTTGGAGACTTTGTTCCTTAGCTTTGAAGATTTAAAGATTTCCATTTCTAAGCAAGGAAGTGGGTATCGAAGATTCTTCATCTTAGACGTGTGTAAAGACAATATCTATCGTACCTATTTGATGGAAACACTTTTCGGTATTGATTTCTATCTCTTTACTATGTCTAGCTAAAACCCCAATTCTTGGGGTGTGATTATGTGAATATGGGTTGAATTTACTGCTGGGTTTTGCTAATAGATAGTTAATTTATAGTTTAAAGGTGATTTTGTTCAGTAGTTGTGTTTGAATTTAATTGGGTTGTAGTTGCAAATACAATTTTATCTTCGTGTTTTTGACTTGCTCGAGAGAGAGGTTTTAAAACCAAAACTACTGAATCGATATTCAGTGGTTATTGGGTTGTCATGGGTTCAGCTCGAGAGTGTGAACCCTAAACCCTGTCCCACACATTCAGCTCGAGAGAGTGAATGGACTAAGGCGAAGGCTGTGCTTCATTGCCTCTTATTGGTGTTGGAGAGAAACCGATTTGATTCGGGGTAAATTGTTTGAGAGAAAATTTACCCCCACTAAAGTCTAGCTTAGTTACCAATTTACAGCGAGTTACTATCAATAGTATTTACCGGTTGTTTATTTTAGCCCATATTCCTTTCACATCCCAAGAATCTCATCTCCATATTTGCATTTTCGTTTTTAGTTGTCATTTTAATTGATAATTGATTACAAATAAAGCCCTTCGATAATTGACACTTGTGTCACCCTTTAATTTGTCATGTTTTTCTTCACAAATGTTTATAGCTATAATTGAGTTGAACACATTTATGTTTTCCTATTGATTCTCAATTACGAACCGCTCCATTGGGACTCGACCCCAACTCACTAGTTGGGTTATATTACTATTGAATGACCGTGGATGCTTAGTATTGGATGAACTGCCTAGATACATCAAATCACGTGGGTCCATCTACTGGTCGTAGATGGCCTTCGTTGGAAGGCAGCTTTTTGACAGCTTTTGGGCTGTTTTAAGGGTCCTCCTCAAGGACCCCTTGGGTTGTCCTTGGGGAGTCGTACCTTGACGCCCTAACCCTAAATCCCTCATTCTAAGTACGAGAATCATTTTTACGATTTTATCCGTCACATCAAACTCTAAAACTCTAGCACAAGGCTCTAGAACTCTCTAGTTTAGTTCACTAGTTTTCGGGGTGTAACAATAACTCAAATATTCAACCTTTTTGAAAGTCTGTACAATACTCATAATAAAATTAAATACAGAAACTCCACAACTCTGTCTATCTATGAAGCCTCTACTATTACAGAAGGATATCAAGACAAGACCCACGACATCTCAAAACTACTAACTGTAAGATTTAGGTTAAGTCCTCCAAAATATAAGAAGGCTCACCAAAGCTGAC
Source organism: Solanum acaule (assembly GCA_036250505.1). Taxonomy (NCBI): domain Eukaryota; kingdom Viridiplantae; phylum Streptophyta; class Magnoliopsida; order Solanales; family Solanaceae; genus Solanum; species Solanum acaule. The sequence goes on from JAJOOR010001776.1 coordinate 30,111, forward strand.
TGGAATATCACGTGACCTCAGTGAAACTCTTGATGATTATCCTGAATATATGTATCTTCATCATAAAATGATGCAAGCTAAATGGCTCAGTACATGGAATGTACAAGCATGTACGTGGAATTTTGAAGCATAAACATACGCTTGAACTCATGGAAAAGAAACATACTTACCTCTTCTCAACTCAACTCAATGAAACATAGTTCAACTCAACTTAGAGAAAATGGGGCTCAACTCAATAATAAGATACTCAACTCAATGAAACATAGTTCAACTCAACTTAGAGAAAATGGGGCTCAACTCAATAATAAGATACTCAACTCAATGAAACATAGCTCAACTCAACTCAACTCAGATAAATAGGGCTCAACTCAACAATAAGATACTCAACTCTGTGAAACATAGTTCAACTCAACTCTGGATACACAACTCTGGGTACTCAACATAAGATAAAGCAACAATAAAAGATGCAATATATGGAAAGCTTTTAAAACAGTAGATAGCAACTCAATGTATTGAAGAATACAATAATAACTCAATTTGTATATAAAAATACAATATAACTCTATGGGAGATTCTCTAACCGACAACTACCACTATGAGCTATGTGATGATACAACGTCTAGCCCACGCTGCCAGAACTATCCTATACTTTGTCAGGGTATATAACCTACTACTAAGTGGATCCACTAGTCTATGCTGAAAAGTATTAAGGAATAATCTAAAAAGTATGACCATTTCTACCCACATTGGCTACATGGTTTATGGGGGCTGTGAGTTGTCTGAACTCTCCCCCATATCGGTGCTCAATACTACTCCAAATATAACTAGCTCATATTTTTAAAAACATAACTCTTTCTGTGTTTTGAGATTATTACTCAAAAAAAATTCTCTTAAAAGAGATGGTACTTAAACTGCTCAAAACTCTTTTGGAAATCTCAGTTTCCTCTCATCTTAAATGTAAAAACATTTACTCTTGGGAATACTTAGTTCCCATATATCATTTTAAAGAAAATGAACTCAGCTCTACTCTTCCTCAACTCAGTGCTCAAGTTTTTAAAACAAGTTTAAAACATTTTGTAAAAAGACTTCTTAAAATAAGGTTCATGCCGAATTATGGACGTGAATGACTTAATTCAAGGTTTTCAAAAACCATGCATAGAACTCAATACTTGGACTCAACAAATCCAGAACTCAAGGAGTCAATGATACTACTCATCTCAAGAATGCTTGACACGGAGGGTTCATGCAGAATTATGGGCTTGAAATACTCAACTCTAGGACTAAATGATACTCCTCATCTCAAGATTTCTTGACTCATAGGGTTCATTCGGAATTATGGGTATGAACTACTCAACTCAAGGACTAAATGATATTTCTCATCTCAAGGTTGCTCGACTCATAGGGTTCATGCAGAATTATGGGCATGAACTACTCAACTCAAGGACCTTCATGGGTAACATGTAGTAGTCCCATGATTAGGAACTCAATACTCAAGACTTAGAACTTGAAGATACTAATCCTCTTAAAGAAAATCAAGTTATGGAGTTCATGAATAATTTATGGGCATGAACGACTTGACTCAAGGGTCGACATAACAATATGAACTCATGTATACGACTCTTCTCATTCTCATACTTACTTCCTCAAAACTTTGTTTAAGAACTCAAGTGTTGGCTTTAAAAAAAAACTTTTCAAAATTTATAACTCAAAATAGGGTTTATGCTAAAATATAGACATGAACAAATCAACTCTAGGATCTCAATAACAATATAGAAAATCAATAATTAGGAATAAATTTTTTAAAGAAACATGAATTGAAGAACTCAAAATCAACTTATCTCAAGAATACTCAAATTTAGGAAAAGAATCTCATATTACTCTTTTACTGATCTGAAAGTAGATGTAGGGCGTGAGGACGAACTAGTCCAACATTATGATAGCCTTACATACCTGGAAGAACAAGGTTCTTGAAGAATCTTGATGAAATTTGTAAGAAGAAACTTGATTAGAAGTCTTGAAACCCTAGCTTGAAGGTAAACAATCAAGAAAACATTTCTTGAGATTGTTGAATTAGTTTCTTGAAATCTCTATGACCAAGAATTATGATTTTCATTAGTGATTCATAATTGTATGAAGGAATTTGAGTTGGAAATAATGAAATTCTTGGAGAATAACTTACATTGAATAAGAATCTTGAAAAAAGATTGAAAGAATCTTGAATGGAGTCTTCTACTTTTGAGAGAGAAGAGAATGATGGATTAAAAGATGAAAATCTGATTGATTTGAGCCATATATTAGTCAAGAAATTTGCAACTCTCACCTCAAGAACTCAACAAGAACTTCATTATCAAAGAACGAAGCACAAAACTCATGAACTCAAAAAGATTATCAACTTACTCAATCTCATGGATGAAATTCATAAAAGAAACTCATGATTGGCACACGGACGAACAAACCCAACACTATGAAAGCTTACATACCTCAAAGAATTAGGTTCTTGGCGAAATCTTGAATTTCTTGAACGAACGCTTGAAACTTTGAACTTTTTCTCCTCTTGAATCTTCTCTCTAAAACCCTAAACGATTTTGGGGATGAATGAAACTGATACTAATCAGTTTAGACCCGTAATTTGGTGTAATTCCCGTTTATAATAAGTGGGGGTTAGGAAAAGACTAAAATACCCCTCTTATATTCGGGTAACTTTCCTTAAATGGACAGCCTGACTTGTAAAGTCATAAATCTCTCATACGAGTTTGAAAATTAGCAAACTCGGTGGTATTGGAAAGAGGAATCAGAGATCTTTCATTTGATATATTATGGGTCTCCTAACTCATCATGTACTGAAAGTTATGGTCATTTGAAGTTGACCCAAAACTTAAAAGAACTAAGGAATGACTTGAATGAATTCTCTTTAATTCTTTTTGGAACTCAAGGTGCTATATCTAGTGACCTGACCTTAAAACTTAAGAAATTTTAAATTCTTTGGTAAAATCCTACTCACAACGAAGAAAAGTTCTAGTCTTAGCTCAAAAAAATTTCAAGGTGTTACATGTAGGAGGTAGGGCTAACTCATAAGCGACATCATAACCATCCGCAAAATCTCAAATGGCAAAATATATTTAGGGATAAGCTTGTCCCACCTCCCAAATTTTGACACCCTTCATAGGCGTCACTTGAAGGAATATCAAGTCACCAACCCTGAATCTCAAAGGCCGATGCCTATGATCAACATAACTATGGTGCCTACTTTGAGCTATCATTAGCATATCATGAACCACCCACACAGGATCTAAGGCCTCCTGAAGCAAATCAGTACCACACAACCTAGGCTCCAAAAACTGAAACCAACCAACCAGATAGCAAGAATGTCTAACATGTAAGACTTCGAACGATGCCATCTGAATACTAGAGTGGTAGTTGTAATTATACACAAACTACACCAAAGCCACAAAATGGTACCACTAACCTAAAAAATAATAAAATATAGGCCCGAAACATGTCCTCCAAAACCTAAATAGTGCGCTTTGACTTCTCATCAGTCTGTGGTGGAAAGTTGTGCTAAGGTCAACACGGGTACCTAACTCCTCCTGAAAGGTCCCCAAAAAGCTAAAAGTAAAATGAGAACCCAGTTTGAAATGGTCGATATCGGCACCCCATGAAGATGAACTACCTCTAAAATATAGATCTGAGTTAACCTCTCGGCACTGAAAGTAGACTGAACGGGGAGTAAGTGTGCCGACTTGGTTAACCGATCAACGATGACCCCAAATGTTGTCAACATCTCTAGATTTCTGAGGCAATCCCATAACAAAGTCCATGGGTATACGCTCCCACTTCCACTCTGGGATGACAATCTTTAGAACTCACCACTAGGACTCAAATGCCCGACCTTCACCAACTGGAAACACACACAACAAGACATATTAGTCTACAATGTCTCTCCTCAAAGTGTTCCACCAACAATGCTTTCTCAAATGACGATACATTTTTGTGGTGCTCAGATGGATAAAAAATCAAATCCCTAACTATCGGAACACACATATGACTATCAAATATCGAAACCCCACCTGAATCTAAGGTAGATTACTCGATATCACCTCGTAACACCTAATCTCAGAGGGGCCACCAAAGTCTCATCCTCAAATATTGCACTTGTTGATGCACATTAACTGGTTTTGGCCAAGTTCACAAACCCCGACGGGGTGCTCAAGATTCATCCAGAATCCAATGCATGCAAATGAAATATGCTACCCCGCCAAATTTGACATTCCAAACTTAATAGAACCATCGTAACTTCTAATAGAGATTATCTCGATGAAAAGTGGGTATCACACCCAAACACTATTTTAAGCCAAATTCCACAAAGAGGCTTAGAATTGGCCTGAAAGCCTCGGAATCCATACATAAGGTCTTTGTAGATCAAACTCAATATCTCAGAGCTGATGAAACCGTCAAAATTGAATTCTGAGGTAGTTTTCCTAAAGTTTTGACCAAAGTCAACCATTTAAATTTCTGAAGCTCCCAAAACATGGAAACTTGCATAAATTATCCCTTCTATCTATCTGAATTATACAACAAGAAAAGTAAGTAAAAATGTAGCTTTTTAAATAGTAAGTGCGCTTGTAGTGCTTCTAGTAACTATATTGAAGTGTAATATATATTTGTTCTAGGGGTATGATTTCTTCTTTCTTCGGCTAAAAAGCTAGGGCTTGTGGTATGTTATTATTCCAAACGAACAACTATGTGATCGAACTGTTAATCTCAACAAGTCATAAATGACTCGGGGTCGCTATAGGAGCACTCTAAGAAATGAGAAGAGGGAAGTAAAAAAAAACGACAGTGAGGGTCATTACATGGGAATAAAAATAAAATTACATTCAACTATCGAAATAATAAAATATGATAATTTTTATACATAGGACAAAATCATGAAGACTAATGCAAAACTTCAAACTAACAAAAAGGGTATGAATCATACTAACAAGAAATAATTTATGAAAAAAAGTTTGAGAAATTAAATGAATACAAAAAAAATACATTTGAAAAAACAAAATTATCAACACGGGTTGTGATGCAGTACTGAGACTGCTTCACCCTTAATCAGAGGTCTTGAGTTTGAGCCCTAGACATGAAGAAAATCTTGTTGGAAGCATCACCCTCGAATAAGCCCTGTAGTATGTGATCTCAATTTAGTCAGGACACTATTGCGGGCTCAGGACACCAATTGAAAAATAATTAAAAAATAATAATTTGGGTTTAGGTCACACCTTAAATACCAACACGATGAACTTTAAAAAATATACGTACTAATAAAATTAGGGTTTAAATTTTGATAAAATGTACATACTACTAGAATTAGTGATTAGGTTTTGAAAAAATTTGACTTTTAAAAATTTAGGGTTTACGTATTGTAACGACTTCAAGACCTAAAACACCAATAAATTAAAATGAACTTTTTAAAAAAATGTGTGTACTAATAAAAATTAGAGTTTATGTCTTGAAAAAATTTAACTTGTAAAAAATTATGGTTAAGATCTTTTGTAACTTCAAGACCTAAAACATCAATAAAATGAACTTGAAGAAAATATAACTTCTAACAAATTAGGATTTATGTATTGTAACTTCAAGACCTAAAACACTAACGAATTAAAATGCACTTTTAGGATTTAGGTCTTCAAAAATGTAACTTCTAAAAAATTACCATTTAGGTCTTTTAAATGAATATCGAATATAAAACATTAATTTTAAACATTGCATGTAAAAGACTGTGTTCTATTTGTATGGATTCTGGCATGCATCCACGGCCCCTACTAATTAATTATCAATTTTTTAAAAATAAATTTCAAATCCATTAAAGTAAATGTCTTGTGATATACTACCAAATTTAAACATGTCGTTTAAATTCTGAATCTAACTTCTACATTTTAGATAAAATTGAGCTCAAATTGATATAGCTAAAGCCTTGAGGATAGTTTAGTCATTCAACAGTAAAACTTATTTTTGAAAATGAAAAGTGAAAAGCTTTCTAATATTCTAAGTATAATAAATAAATGTTTGTGCCCCAAAATTCTCACTTACCATATCTTCCCTCTATTTCCCTCTATATATATCAGAGGTAGAAGTAGTCCCTAGGGTTTACTTCTCACCGCTGACAATTCACAGCAAGCTCCGATGACCTGAATTACATTGTTTCTAGTGCCTACATGAATCAGGTAAATCAATTTTCCTCTTCTTAATATGTTCCTTCGTACTATCTTTTAGTGTTCAAATCGTTGTTCATACTTGTTATAGAGTTTTATGTGGAGAATTTGATGTTGTATTTCTACTAGATGGGTTTAATTTTTTTGATATGATTTACTTGATTCAAGAGTGTGTTGGAAATAGGATTCTCTACTTGCACAAGTTACAGGTAATGTTTGGGAATGTTGTTGTTGTTAGACGAGTTTAATTCTGCCGCCAAGTTAACATTTTTCTGAAACAATTCTAGTGCATAAGCTTTCTATGAGCCAAGGGTTTATCGGAAACAGTCTCTCATTGTTAAGGATTCAAATAATTTATGTTCTTCAAGTCAAATCATTTATTAAAAAAAAAGTACTTTCGGAGAAAAATAATCTGTGTTTTGTGTTGTATGTGCTCAAAATGACTTCTCTTTTGTCCACACCTCGAATGTAAAAAAGAGTGCTTTTTGTGCTTTTAGCCTCACAGAAGCCTTTAGCCAAATAGGCTACTAGAAATGTTAGAATTCCTATTCTTTCTAACTTTCCAATATTTCTTAAAAATTTCATTGATTACGTCTATCAAGAATGCAACAATTGCGAATGGAATATATTTCAATGATTAAAAAGAATGACTATATAGAAATTGGCTTGTCTTAAGTTGTTGATCATCAAAGAATCTCCTAATTTGAATAAGGAATCTAATTGTTAATCATCATAGAATATGACCAAAAAGGACAAAAGGACTATTAGCCCCTACAATAAGAACATACCCGATGTAATCACATAAGTGGGGTGTGGGGAGATTAGAATGGTACTTGACTCAAGACAGAACTTAAGTTCTTGTTTTCATTTCTTTCTTTATACCGTTCACATTCTTTTTCCTTATGTTGTTTCTCCTTTTCTCTTGCAGGTTCTCATTTTTTATCCCTCTCATTGTCATCATTTGCCTTATCCTTCAGCCTAGGTTCATCTTTCTGAAGTTTTTCTTTTCTCTTTTATTATATTTTGCAGCTCAAACACATTCTTTGTAATGAGATCCAAAGGTTGTAGAAACTTGAAGTCTTCATCCATATTGGTTTTATCCTGCATTCTTTAGTTATTATTGGTTAGTTCAACATTATCAAAAGAACTAAACTTCAGATACAAAAATCAGAATATCAAAATGGTTGCATTACATTGCTCCAATTTGTTTCTAGTTCAAGATATTGAATACCCTTTGGCACAAAGGTAACAAAAGCACCGAGAGGATGGAAATCTACTTCCTCCTAGTGCACAAAGGGAATATAACAATTCAAACATAAGAGCACAATGGAAGGAATTCTACTTCCTCCTAGTGCTCTTGTTACCTTTGTGCAAAAGGGTATTCGATATCTTGAACTAGAAACAAAATGGAGAAATGTATAACTCTAAACTAATTAATAATAACTAAGAAATGCAAAATAGTATAGATATGGATGAAAATTTATAGTTTCTATAGAATTTCGATCTCGTTACATAGAATGTATATGATCTACAAAATATATTTAAAAAGTTGTTAACTTTGCCATTGCAGAATCAAATCAATGCTATCAAGTGGAAACCCTCAGGTTCATTTGCTGACATCATGCTCTGATGATACCACAATTAAGGTAATTCCTATCTTGTCCTTCTAAAGCAGGTAAAGTATCAAGAAGAAAACAAAACAACAGTTGTGTCTTCACGTGTTTTCAGAAAATTGCTTTTTATGTCTTCTAAGTACCTTTGAATATTTATTTAGGTTCTCAATTTATGTATGAGTTGTGTTAATGCATCTTATTGTCTTTTTTTTCTGAGCATTCCTTGCCATTTTATTTTTATGTTATCAGGAAGTCCCTTATTTAAATCTTTGTTATGAAATATTGGAACTTGCAAATGTTGCTCCTCAAGAAAAATCAGCTTAAATCGTGGTGTGTGAATTAGGTGCACGTCACATTTTGCACTGTGTTGCAGACATAAGCTTGGTATATTTAAATGGAATAGGGTAGAGTGGCAGTGCGGTATGCCGCTGGCCCTCGGGGATTTCTTGATTAACAAAAACAAATTTGCATTGACTATTATGTCTTTTTAGGAGATATATACCATCAAATGAAGTCCAACTGGAGCTGGTAGAAGCAATCTGAATCAACAGTTGTGCTGGCAAGTTATTCTATCTATTGCTACCAGTCTTGTTTACAGTAGTCTTTCTATCATTCTTGATTATATATTACATATCTTTTCAGTTAGATTAGATTTATTCATGTTAAACACTTACTGGTTTTTCACACTACGACCCCCCACCCCACCAAAACACACACAGACATCCTAAAAGAATAACAAAGGGAAAAAAAAATAAAGATTAGTGGGAATGCCATCCCTCACCTGACTGATTTGCCTTCCACACTGGGCCAAAACCTTTACTGTGCCTATAAATGTTTAAACTCTAGTCTACATTATCTTCACTCACTTCATTGCTCCTTGTTTACAACCTTGGGTGCATTGGGGCTGACTTCCCTCTTTAGTTTTTTCTTGTTTTTCTTGTAAACTATTGTCAAAGGCGCACTTAAGCCCTGAGATGAGGCTCAGAACGTGGTGAGTTCTTTGCCTCGCTGAATGTGCGTACATAAGGGGGAAAATAGGTCAGGTAAAATTCAAAGGACGAATATTAAAAATAAGCATGCATCTAACCTTTTGGATATAATCATACTTACAATTATTAGTTTAGAACTAAACACATATATTTGTTTTTTTTCTCCAATTGCGTTTTGTTCTTAAAGTCCCGACGAACTTTAAAACCCCAAGAGTTGAGTTGCAAATTTTGGAATGATTGCACTGTGGCCTGTAATCCCCTTGCGAGTAAAAATAATCCAGAGAGATACAGTTTTACTTTAACCATCCAGCAAATGGATTCTTGGTGTGTGATGAGCCCAAAAAGGGATCTAATGTATTGCACCTAACCTTTTAGTTCTATGAGCTTACTGGTTTTGTTTTATTGTTTGTCTTTGTAGTGGTTCATTTAACTCTACTGTGAACTATGGCATATTGAACGAGGCAGTCTTCTTCATAGTTTGAATGGTCACATGTAATGGATGTGAACTCATTATGTTATAAAATTAAGGCATTTTAATAAATCAGTATTCTCAAAGGCGATCGTCTTATATGTGGTACTCAGTTGAACTATCAATCAGTTTTCTCAAAGGCGATCGCCTTTGGCGAATGGCGAGCAAATGCGAGTTGCGAGTGGGAGGTGAGGTGAGCCAATAATGGCGTCACCTATATTTGTTTTAAAAAATTGGCCTGAATTAATAATTAAAAGGTAACATTACGGTTTATTTGGAGTTTTGGACAAACACAACTCTGTTTTCCCTTTTTTTCCTCGAGTTCATAGTAGTGACCTTCAGCAGCTACATTTTTAGCAATTTTGGATATCTATATATTAAATATTTTGGATATCTATATATTCAAAAGACCAGTGCCTCGTCAACCCTTGTCGCCTATCGCCGTCCAAAACACTACTATCAATACCTATATACCCATTCCATTTATTTGGGTGGGGACATCGGGGGAGGGGACATAGTGGACTGAGAATGAGGTAACTGTGTATCTTTCTATCAGATCATCAAATCTTCGTATCCTTCTTGTTGAATTTTTTTGTTTTTTACTGATTAGGTTCTCTTCCATTTTGAATCTAGGAAACCTCTTTACTCTGTTGTATTTTGTTCTAAACGATGAATACGTAGCAAGTAGGTCATTAGATAAATGCATGAATATAGGGTTAATGAAGGAGGCCAAGATTATAAAACTTACAATGGCGATGGCGGTATTTTTGAAGTGTGTTGGAGCAAGGAAGGGAACAAGGTTGTAGCTCCTTTTGCAAACAACAAAGTTTGTGTGTTTGATATTCGATTGTAGAGGTTGAGGAATAGCCTTAAAAGGACTTGGGAACACAAAGGCAGGAATTTCACAATTCTAGAAACTCTGCCTTGCAGAAATGCATATTGTAGATGAGTTTTTTTTAATTTGTCACTCGATGTCCGGTTTACCCACATTGGAGCCGACTATATCATTATGACTTCGATCTAAACTTAGGGTTACGGTACCCTAATGATTTAGTTAAACAATTGATATCAATTCGAATTGCAATCCGATCCAATCCGATTAAAAAAATTGATATTTAGTTTGATTTGGTTAGGTATGGTTTTAAATTTTGAAAACCAATACTATTTAGTTTAGTTTTGATTTTACTGAAAAAACTAAAAAAATAACCAAATCGTACCGAGAAATTATATATATAAATTTTAAATTTTTTATATATTATTTATAAATAAAATATAAATATAAATATTTTAATAAATGTTAATTAACTTAAATCTTTAACTTTATTATTAAATATTTTATTTATTAAATTGTGAAATTTTCACAAATAGCTACTATAGGAAACTTAATTAGGCTCCTTATCTACAGTTTGCATAATTACGCATCGTAGCTATAGTTTCATTTGTTATGAATAATCTAGTCTATAACATTCGTGATTTGCTGTATAATTGAGTTACTTTCATTCGTATTTGTATAAACTGGTTAGTATCAATTGATTTGTATTTATTTTTGTATAAATTATATTTGATTGATAATTGTAGTTTTGTGGAATAAGCATGTGTATAAATGAGCTATTTACGGCTATGGTTATATAAACGTAGCAGAAACAACTATTTTGTACTTATATATTTTGTATAAGTATAATTATGTTGGTAGACTTTTGTACTTGTATATTTTTGTAACACCTCCTTATTTGAAAGAACAAGAAAGAGTTAGAATTGGAAATAGTCATTTTAGGAAAGAATGAAAAAATCTGGAAAATTGGTCAAGTTATGTTAAGTTTGAGTTTTGGGTCAACATCAAACGATCATAACTCCTAGCTCAGGATGATTTATGTGTGCTTCTAGATACCGTAGGAAAGATCTTGGAATTATCTTTCCAACGCCGCTGATTTTGTGCGATTCCGAGTTCGTATGAGTGAGATATGCCCATTTGAAGTTGGGTTGTTCAAATAAGGAAAGTCTAATCCGGATTTTAGAAGTGTATTATGGTCTTTTCCATACCCTATTAATTTAATTTCGTTTTTTGGTAATTAGTTGGGGTCTAAACTGAACTTGGTCAGTTTACGCTTTTGGAAAAGAGTTAGGGTTTTGAGAGAAAAGAAAAGAAGAGGAGAACAGAGGAGAAGAAGCAAGGATTCGTCGATTTCTTGGAGAATTGCGTGTGGATTTCGCCAAGGGTTGACCCCTAGGAGGTATGTGAGATCACATAGCATTGGGTTAGTTCACCCACGCGCCAATCATGATTCAATTCAGCGAAGATGTATTGTTTTGAAAGCAAATCTTATGGGTTCTTGATGATAATTCGTTTGAAATCTTGTGGGTTCTTGTTGAAGTTTCTTGAGTTTGATTCATTATTTTAGGTGTGTTTTGGAGTAGAATCTTACATAAATTGATGGTATAGTTGATTCTAAGTATTTGGGGAAAGAATCAAGTAGAAATAGGGGGTTTAGAGTTGAAAAACGAAGAAGAAAAGTTTGAGTGCACCTGGGCAAGGGCCTGGGGCGCCGCCCCAGCCAGAGCGCCCCACCTGGGGACTGAAATTTGGGCTGTGGGGTTCCGCGCCTCTTAGAGCGCCCCAACAGAGTCCCTGAAATTCAAGGGTTGGCACCCTGCGCCTCTCAGAGCGCCAGCTCTTCCACCTTTTCCCCTATCTTTCCGTACTAGTTCCTTAGCAATGTACCTATGTTTTCTATTCGATTTCTATACTCTAAGGTACGTCTAAACATCATGAAATCATCATTAACATGAGATCATGAGCCTTGAATCCATACTTCAATTCAAGGAATGTTAAGAGTCAAGTCAAGAGGTTAAGAATTAAGTCAAGAGAAGTTCATAGAGTTTTCCAAAAGTCTTTCACAAATGTTTTAACTTTGTTTTAAGACTTAAGCTTTGAATTGAGTAAAGAATTAGAGTAAAGTTCATTTCTTCAAAGATTATACGGGAACTAAGTATTCCCAGGAGTTAAAATGCTTTCACATTTGAGAAAGAAACACTGATTTCCAAGAGAGCTTTTAAGCTAAGTTTTGAGTAATTATCTCAAACCAAAGAAATAGTTTTGTTTTTAAAACATGTGAGCTGATTATATTTTGGGTGTAATATTGAGCGCCGATATGGGGATGTGAGTTCATATAACTCAAGTCTCCATAAACCATGTAGCCTTCATGGGTAGAAAAGGATCATACTTTTTAGATGATTCCTTAGTGCTTTTTAGCATAGACTAGTGGATCCACTTAGTTAGGGTGTTCTATATGACGGCAAAGTATAGGACAGTTCCGGCAGCGTGGGCAAGACGTTATATCATCACCTAGGCTCATAGTGGTGGTTATCTGTTAGAGAAACTCCCACAATATTATATTACTTTATATCTAAACTGAGTTGTAATTACATTTCTTTAACAAACTGAGTTGCTACCTGCTGTTTTAAATGCTTTGTATAATTGCACCATTATTTTTTTTTACTTTGCATTTGAGTGAAGTTTTTCATGAGTTGAGTAAAGCCAATGTAAGTGTTCTTTTCAGATTCTTTTCAAGCTTATGTCTTGTTTAGCATTCCCCTCGCATACTCGTATATTCAATGTACTGATGTCATTTGACCTGCATCGTTTTATGTTGTAGACATAGGTAACCATGACCAGCATCCAGCGCCTCGTTGATCTAGTTGAGCACTTAGAGTCAGTTGGTGAGCCTCCTTGCTTTTCGGAGGACTCCTTTTACATTGCTTTAGTAATTCAGTTGTTAGGATGATCGGGGGTCTTGTCCCGACATACCTTTTTATTTTAGAGGCTTCATAGACAATTAGTAGTTCAGTTGTCTTTACATTGTTATTTCTTATGTTAAGACTTGAGTTGCCACTTTGGCCAAGTTGAATGTTTGACCTTTAAGCGTTTTAAGTTATTTTATTAAACAAGTTGAGTAGAGATGCATTGAATCCTTGTATTAATTCTTTTAAGTCTTCCGCTATAAGTTAAGCCAGGCCAAGGGTTCGCTTGGGGCCAAAAATGGTTCTCGAGTGCCAGTCCCGCCCAGTGTGTAAGCTCCCGCGTGACAATTTTGTATAAGTAAATTATTAAAAAATAGAATTAAAATAACTATATATAATTACATATTTATACAAATATAGATACACCTGTAGATCTAAAATTGGATATGTTTTTGGAGTAGTAAAAATTTCAGAAATATACAAACATGATAAAACTTGAAAATTTGTTAGAATTTATACAAACGCAAACATCTGAACTTTAAAAAGTTATACAAATTATGTTATATAAAAGTTAGACAATTATATTATAAAAATTATGAAAACTACATGTATTACAACTCAGATGTGGCTGCGTAATTATGCCTATAAGTTAGTGATGAATAATAATTAATTCAAATTGTAGCTATGTTAACTATTTAACTAGTATATTTTTGCTTATTCGCGTAATTTTCTCTATTAAATTTACTCCTTTCGTCTATCCCAATACTTATATTTTAGTCCAACTATTACAACCCTAAGTCCAAGTCCATCGAAATTCATTACTTTAGCCTTTATCCACCCTACCTCACATAAGATAATCACATTGTCTCTTAATTGAATCAGTTCGTTAGTGTAATAATAACTCTAGTGTTGCTTAACTGTTTGATTGAATCGACAGTAACTTTCTTCTGGATTGTTCATGTATTAGGTGTGTGTTTGTCGAGATACCTATATCCTAAAAAAAATATTACTTTCAAAGTGAAAGAACCTAAAATCCCGAACTAGATCGACAATAACCAAATCGACAGTTATTTTTTTCGTTTTAGAAATTTTAAAACCAACTAAATTGGTTTGATTTTCACCAATAACCAATCCAAATCGAACCATGAATACCCCTAATTACTACTGTAATAAATAATTATACTAAGATGAAATATATTACACTTTATAGATGAAAATAATGAAGATATTAGATTAAAATATGATCCCATGTACCGGTTAGATATCCAATCTTTTTATTTTATTTTTCTTTTACTTTCCTCAATAAGTATTTAATTAAGTCATACACACCGATGATAATATACTAATCATATTTTCACCAAATTCAAAATAGTATTACATAGATCACTTGTAATTACCTTACAAGTAATCTGATTGTATACATATTTCTACCTTCGACATATCGTCAATATATAGAACTTAAAATCGATAAGGATTTAACACATGGTGCATATATTTCTTCTCATGATCACAAAATTACACATTGTTCCTAAAATGATCCAGTACTGACATTATGGTAATAAATGGATTGTGAGCCTAACTCAACCTTAAAAGTTAGCTCATAAGAAGTAGATATTCGAAGGCCATATAAAGAAACCACATATCCCTATTTTATCCAATGTGAAACTCTTCAACAATTACATATTAAATAATATACGTACTGATAAAATTTGGGATTATGTCTTGAAAAATGTACGTACTAATAGAATTAGTGATTAGGTTTAGAACATTATAAATTTTTATAAATTAGGATTTAGGTATTGTAACGACTTCAAGACCAAAAACACCAAAAAATATTAAAATGAACGTGAAAAATTGTACGTACTAATAAAAATAGAGTTTATCATCATAAAATATGACCAAAAAGGACAAAAGGAATATTATCCCCTACAATAACAACATACTCGATGTAATCCCATAAGTGGGATGTGGGGAGACTAGAATGGTGCTTGACTCAAGACAAAACTTAAGTTGTTGTTTGCACTCCTTTCTTTATCCCATTCACATTCTTTTTCCTTATGTTGTTTCTCCTTTTCTCTTGCAGCTTCTCATTTGTGGTCCCTCTTACTGTCATCATTTGCCTTATCCTTCAGCCTAGGTTCATCTTTCTGAAGTTTTTCTTTTCTCTTTTGTTATATTTTGCAGCTCATACACATTTTTTGTATTCAATTATTAAAAAGTATTTTTGGAGAAAAACATTCTGTGTTTTGTGTTGTATGTGCTCAAAAGGACTTAATTTTTTTGGCCAAACATCTCGAATTTATAAAGGAGCATTTTTTTTTTGTGATTTTAGCCTCCAAGAAGCCTCTAGCCAAATAGGCTACTAGAAACTTAAGAATTCCTATTCCTTCAAAACACACAAAAACAACCCAAAAGAACAAAAAAAAATAAAAAATTATTGGGAATGCCATCCCTCACCTGACTAATTTGCCTTCCACTGGGCCAAAACCTTTACTCAGCCTATCAAGGTCTAGCATATAGGAAGAAATCACCTAAAGCTTTTTGTCCTTTTTAGGATTTAAACTCTAGACTCCATTATATTCTCTCATTTCATTTCTCCATAGTTTATGGCCTTCGGTGCATTGGGCCTGACTTGCCTCTTTAGTTTTTTCTTCTTTTTCTGGTACACTATTGACAAAGGCGCACTTAATTAAACCCTGAAACAAGGCTAAGAATGTGGTGAGTGCTTCGCCTCTCTGAATATGCGTACATAAGGGGGAAAGTAGGTCAGGAAAAAAATTAATGGATGAATATTACAAATAAGCATGCATCAAACCTTGTGGAAATAATCACACTTACAATTATTAGTTAAGAACTAAACACATATATTTGTTTCTTTTCTCCATTTGCACTTTGTTCTTAAAGTCCCAACGAACTTTAAAACCCCAAAAGTTTAGTTGAAATTTTGGAATGATTGCAATTTGGCTTGTAATCTCCTTGCGAGTAAAAATAATCCAGAGAGATATAGTTTCAATTTAACCGTCCAGCAAATGGATTCTTGGTGTGAGATGAGCCCAAAAAGGGATCTAATGTATTGCACCTAACCTTTTGGTTCTATGAGCTTACTGGTTTTGTTTTATTGTTTGTTTGTGTAGTGGTGTATTTAACGCTACAGTGAATCTATGGCATGTTGAATGAGGGTGATCGCCTTATTCTTAATAAATAAGTGTTCTCAAAGGCGATCGCCTTATTTGTGGTTTGTCTACTTGTACTCAGTTGAACTATCAATTAGTGTTCTCAAAGGGGATCACCTTTCGTGAATGGCAAGGTGAGGCACATCCTTTGCGCCTATTACCGGCAAGGCATGGCGACCTCGAAATGGTGAGCAGAGGTGAGGCAATGACGAGTTGTGAGTGGGAGGCGATGCTATCCAATAAAGGCGTCGCCTTTTTAAAAAAAAAAATGATTTAATAATTAAAGGTAACATTAAGGTTTATTTGGAGTTTTGGACAAACCCAGCTCTGTTTTCCCTTTTCTCTCTCCAGTTCGTAGTAGTGATTCTTTTCTCGATCTTTGCGACCTCCAGCAGGTACTTCTTCTCTCTTCCTCTTCAATTCTTCTTTCTCCTCTGCTTCATGACCTTCAGCAGGTACATTTTAGCAGTTGTTTTCTTCTTCTTTTATTCTTCTTTCATCTGTTGTCAGCTGTGTGCACAGTCTTAGTTTTTTTTTATGCTCTGTTATTTAATTCCTGCAGACTACTGCAATCTGCCTATTGTTTATTTCTTCCCAACTCAATTTAGCTTTATAGTTATTTTACTGTTAGTTTTGACTTGAAATGTTTGCTAATATGTTATTGCTATTGAAATTTTGGATATCTATATATGCAAATAAATATTTTTAATATCTATATATTCAAAAAAATTGGATATCTATTTATTAAATATTTTGGATATCTATATATTAAAAAAGGGGAGTGCATCGCCGCGCGGCGGGGCAGACCTTTGTCGCATTTCGCCATCTAAAACACTTCTATCAATACCTATATACCTATTCCTTTTATTTGGGTGGGGATGTAAAGGGGGGGGGGGGGGAGAGTGGAGTGAGAATGAGGTAACTGTGTATCTTCCTACTGGATCATCAAATTTTTGTATCCTTTTTGTTGATTTTTTTTTTGTGTTTTACTGATTAGATTCTCTTCCATTTTGAATCCAGGAAACCTGTTTACTCTGTTGTATTTAGTCCGAATGATGAATACTTAGCAAGTAGGTCATTAGTTAAATGCATGAATATATGGTTAGTGATGGAGGCAAAGATTATAAAAACTTACAATAGCGATGGTGGTATTTTTGAAATGTGTTGAAGCAAGGAAGGAAACAAGGTTGCAGTCTCTTTTGCAAACAATAAGGTTTGTGTCTTTGATATTTGATTGTAGAGTTTGACGAATAGAGCTTTAAAAGGACATGGGAATACAGAGGCAGGAATTTCACAATTCAAGAAACTCTGTCGTGCAAAAATGGAGATTGTAGATATGCTTCTTTTGATATATCATACAGTGTCTGGTTTACCCACTGCAAGCATAAGTTTTGATCAAAGCCATAATGATTTAGTCGGCCCTAATTTTGATAAATCGGACAGCGTGTGACAAATCAAAAAAAGCTTATCTACAATCTGCATTTCTACAAGGTAGAGTTTCTTGAATTGTGAAATTCCTGCTCCTATTCAAGTGGGAGGAAAAAGACCTTTACACTTTATGGTCTGAATTATGCCTCTGTGTTCTCAAGTCCTTTTAAATTTATTCCTCAACTTCTACAATCGAATATCAAACACACAAACCTTGTTGTTTGGAAAAGAGGCAGCAACCTTGTTGTCTTCCTTGTTCCAACGCACTTCAAAAATACTGCCATCGCCATTGTATGTTTTTACAAACTTGGTCTCTTTTACTGATCATATATTCATGCATTTATCAAATGACCCACTTGACAAGTATTCACTGCTTGGACTAAATGCAACAAAGTAAACAAGTTTCCTAGATTCAAAATGGAAGAGAGTTCTTATTAGTTAAAGGGGTGTAACTTTTGTGGAGCTCTGGACTCAACTCTTTATCAGAGTTCGTATAGTTATACTTTGTGAATTGTTGTTGTATCTTGGAGAGGATAGGTCAAGAAGACTACAGTTGGACTGATTCAATGGTAACCATTTCAAGAGATGGAGGAGTAAAATACTTTTCTATTTAAGTCTCTACTCAATGTTTCTTATGTGTTAACTGACAAGAATCCTAATAAAGTTGACAACACCTCCATAAATGATGATAAACTTATTTCTCATCTAGAGAAAGTGGAAAAGTATGATGTTGATTCTTACGAGTGTTGGTATTATATTCTTAATTTTCTATTATATTTGATAACCTTTATGATTATTATAGTAGAACTTACTCTAATACAAAGAAAATTTGGAAAACATTGCAGAGTAAGTATGATACCGAGGAAGGTGGAGCGAAAAAATATGTAGCTAGTAGATATTTCATTTTCAAATAGTGGACAACAAATTAGTGGTTGACCAAGCTCAAGACTTTATAATGATTGTTGCAGAGCTCCGGTCCGAGGAGATCAAAATTGGAGATGACCTTATTGTTTGTGGCATAACAGATAAACTTCCACCTTCTTGGAAGGAATTTCAAAAACCTATTCGCCACAGACAAAAGGAAACCTCTCATGGGACGTTGATAATGTCAATCTGCATGGAAAAGGAGACAAGGGGCCAAGATGCACTGTTATAAATAGAAGAGAGTAACATCACAATGAATTAAATTTAATTAGTTCAAATAATACTACTCTTGAATCTTACAAAACTCTTTCTATAAAGCATAAGCAAAAAAAAATTCAAGAAAAATAATAGTGGATCTCTCAAAAATATAATGGTACAAATAGCCATGAACAAAATAAACAAGTTCAAGATAATGGACCGTGCTTTGTTTATGGCAAACGTGAACATATTACTCGATTTTTCATATTTCAGACACGTGGTCCTACACCTCAGGAAAATGTCATCGCAGAGACTTATGTGGAGGTAATTACAGACATAAATATGGTTAAGAATGTTTATGAATGGTGTGTTGAATCTGGTGCAAATTGGCACGTCTATTATGACAAATATTGATTTAAAAAATATTATCCTTTTGAGGAGCCCAAAAACATCATTCTTGGTGATTCTCCTACTACTCAATTGCTTGAAATAGAAGATGTCGAATTGTGTTTTACCTATGAAAGGGTATTGACTTTGAAAGATGTATTTTATACTCCTTCCATGAGAAAAAAATCGGTGTCTAATTTTCTTCTTAATAAAGAAGGTTTCAAACAAATTATTTAATCTAATCAATATATAATTGTAAAAAAAGGTTTTTCTTGTGGAAAAGGGGTATGCTAGTGATAGGAAGTTCAATTTGAATATTGAAATGAATAAAGTTTTTACTTTTATTTACATACTCCCTTCTACTAATTTTTGGCATGCTCGTTTGGAGTAAATGACATAAATGGTCCCTAAACTATTACAGTAGGTCTAAAATAGTCCCTTAACTATATAGTTAACGAATATAGTCCTTTAACTATCTACAATCTTGTCAAGTTTGGTCTATATCTACTTTTTATAAATAAATAAAAACTTGTTATTCTAATTTAATCTCTATATCCTGACTTTTTTTTTGCCACTTCTTTGCTCTATTATCTCACTATTTCTTCACTTTATTTTTTCCAATTCGTTTCTTCACTGTCTTACTGTAATTGTGTGTTGGTCATTATTTTATTCGAGTTGAATCAAATTGCAGCTCTAAAACACCAAAAAATCAGCATGAAACTGTACATAACACAGCACTAGATAGCAACATCAAACCATTAAAATATCAATACCAAACTACTACATCAGACTACGAAAAAATTGCACCAAAAGCACTCGAGCACCAAAAATCAGCTGCAAACTGCACAAAAAATAGCACAGAAACTGCGCCAAACTACACAAAAACTGCACCAAAAAACATCACCAAGCTACCCCAAACTTGACAAGGTTTTCTTTACTATAGCAACATCAATGAAGAAAATAAGAGGGAAAAAGAAAATCAAGAGAGAGTAGCTGAATTACTAAGTTTGTTAATGGTGTCTATAAAAAGTAGATACAGACCAAACTTGACAAGGTTTTCTTTACTATAGCAGCGTCAATGAAGGAAATAAGAGGGAAAAAGAAAATCAAGAGAGAATAGCTGAATTACTAAGTTTGTTAACGGTGTCTATAAAAAGTAGATACAGACCAAACTTGACAAGATTGTAGATAGTTAAGGGACTATTTCCATTAAGTGTATAGTTTAGGGACTATTTTAGACCTACTATGATAGTTTAGGGACCATTTATGTCATTTTCTCTGCTCGTTTGTGTCATATTAATGATCATTATGTTGGAATCATGAGTAGTCTAAACTTAATCTCAATGATTAAAAAAGAATTTTGAATAGTGTGGGGCTTGTTGTAAAGCCAAGATCACTAAAAGACCTCATTTTCAAGTTGAAAGAAAAATTATTTATTAGAATTAGTTCACATTGTCATTTGTAAACTTGGAGGAATTTTACTTCGTGGAGGAAATAGATACTTTATCACTTTCATTGATGATTTTTCTAAGTTTACATATGTTTACTTGATGAAAAATAAAAGTAATGCTTTCGAAAGTTTTAAAATTTATCTCCATGAGGTTGAAAATCAATTTGGAAGAATAATAAAAAAGAATAAGAAGTCACGATAGAGGCCGTGAATATGAGTCAAATGAGTTTAATCATTTTATTAGATCATTGAGATTAATTTATGAAACTACTACTCCTTATTCTCCTACATGAAATGGTGTAGCGAAAAGAAAAAATAGAACTTTGGTTGAATTGACTAATATACAATGTCATGCTTATTGAGCCAAGTGTACCTATAAATTTATGGGTGAAACTATTTTGACTGCTTGTTATGTGTTATCGTGTGCCTCGTAAAAAGTCTAAATTGACACCTTTTGAGTAGTGGAAAGGTCACAAGCCAAGTTTGAGATATTTAAGAGGTTGGAATTATCTAGCCTTTGTGAGGCTAATGGATCCTAAAATTACATAATTGAGTAAGAAAGTTACTACTTGTGTTTTTCTTGGGTATGCTTCAAATAGTAGAGTCTATAGATTTTTTAATCATGAAGATAATATTATAATAGAATTTGATGATATTATTTATCATGAAAATAATTTCCCTTTCATTCTAAAAATAGTAGGGGTCAAAGGATTGAACAAAATATTTTGTCACTACCTTGTACTTCTACTTGTACTTTGAGACATAAAATATTGATGATTTTGAGTTAAGAAGTAGTAAACGAGCTAGACTAGAAAAAAAAATTGATCCTAATTTTCATGTTTTTTAATGTTAAAGATGAACCTCCCACTTTACCAGAAGCTTTATCTTTACATGATTCTACTTTTTTGAAAAGAGGATGTAATGAGGAAATGGAATCTTTAATTTCTAATAAAATTATGAAATTGGTTGATTTATCACCGGGTTGTAAAATAATTGATTGCAAATGGGTCTTGCAATTTTTTTTTGAAACTGAATGGATCTATTGATAAATATAAGGCTAGACTAGTTGCTAAATGTATTAAGCAACTAGAGGTCTATAATTTTTTGATAATTTTTCTCTGATAACTAGAATTACATCCATTAAACTTTTAATTGTTATGGCTGTAATTTTTTAATTGCATATTTATCAAATGGATGTAAAAACTATTTTTAAAAACTGGATACCTAAATGTGGAAATTTAAATGGAACAATTGAGTATTTTGTGAAGGCAGACAAAGAAAGCAAATCATTTAAACTTACTAAATTCCTATATGACTTGAAACAAACACCAAAGCAATGACATGAAAAGTTTTATTCCGACATGATTGAAAATGGTTTTGAAACATATGAGTGTGATAAGTACATATATCATAAGTCTTGAAATAATTTACATGTTATTATTTTCCTATATATTGATAATTTATTGATCTTTGACTCTAAAGTGAATGTTATTGATGAAGCTAAAAAAATTCTTAGAAGCCATTTTGATATGAAAGATCTTGGTGAGACAAATTTTATTCTTGAAATAAAAATTACAAGAACATGTGATGGAATTTTCTTTGACCTGTCACATTATGTTGAGAACATTTGAAAAAAAATATAACTTTCTTTATTTCAAGTATGTTGTAACTTCTTTTTATTCAAATGTTCATTTATTTCCTGTTCAAAGTGAAAATGACGTGATAAATTAAAAGGAATATGCTAGCTTAATTGAAAGTTTGAGATATGTGATTTATTGCACTAGGCATGATATTGTATATGCAGTTGGAATAATTTGTTGGTTAACAAGAAATCTAGGTAATGAACATTGACATGTTATAACAAGAGTTATGAAATATTAAATTGAGACGAAAACTTGTAATTTTTCTATAAAAAAAGATAATGTTGTACTTGAAGGCTTTTCTGATGTAGATTGAAAACTTTATCAGATGATTCATGTTCTACCACTAGTTACATTTTTACTTTGGGTGGTGGTGCTATTTTTTGGAAATAAAAAAAGTAAGCAATAATTGCTAACTCTACTATAGAGGTTGAACTAATTGCTTTAGCATGAGCTAGTGAGGAAGAAAATTGGTTGAGAGATTTATTAATTATTTCAAACACCTTCTTTTGAAAAATCAATTCCTCATATTTTAACTAATTGTGATAGCACAGCTGCAATTGGTAGAGTTCAAAATCGTTATTACAATGGTAAATTCAGACCTATAAGGAGGAAACATAGTAATGTGAGATCATAATTGAAAAGTGATACCATTAATGATTATTATGTCAAATCTTGGGATAATCTTGCATATCCTCTTACTAATGCCTTTACAAGAGAAAAGGTCTGGAGCATATTGTGGGGGATGAGATTAAAGTCTATAAATCCTTGAGTCATATATGAGGAAACCTAACCTGTGGACTAGAGATCCTATAACTAAGTGCAATGGGAAAAATGAATCATACGATGACTTATTGTAAGAAATGCACTATTTTTTATTCGCTCCTTATGATTTGAGTGCATTATTTTCTGTAGTAAATTGTGGAGGTTGAGTTTAAAACTCATAATGAAAAATATGTATCATGTATGGATGGAGTGTTAAACTTATTAGAGCACTCTCGACAGATTTCACCTATTGAGTATGGAAGTAGGCCGCTTCCTATCAAAATCCGGCTTATTCTCAAAAGAACTCATGAAATCAGGATAACACAAAGTTGTAATCTGCTGACTTTTAAAGCTTATGTCAATACCTTGATTATTATGTGTAAGTAGTCATATTTTATTTCCCTTAAGCAGTCATAGTTCAAGTCTGAGACCATTATGACATTGGAGTAAAAATTATTGTTTTACTAAGTGAAGGTTCAATGCAGATGTTTTGCCGTGAACCTACACCCTGGACATGACTGGCACTGATCAGAACCATTGTTGGTCCTAATCGAACCTTTGTCCTGATTAACTATGGGACATATGACTTTATAGAATATCCGGAAACTTTAATAGATTAGAATTTCAAAACATTTAAAGAACTTAAAACCATTATCTAAGAATACTTAATACATATAGTAAACATTGAGCAAAAACATATGAGTAAGTATTGAAACTATCTAACTTCCTGTCCATGAAGCCTCTACTTTCTAAAGATAGGTGATCGTACAAGACCTACGACACCTCAAAATACTTCGAGTATCTGAGAGTTCGCGGATCCGAGAGTTCTTGAGGATAAATCCTCCAAGTTTCACTAGTTCAAGCACCACTGAGGATCCAGAGAGTTTTGTTGAAGAAATGAAAAATGTTTTTAAGGTTATTCACGTTGTCGATGCTAAGCAAGTAGAACTAGTTGTATATCAACTGAAGAATGTTGCTAGGACTTGGTTTAACCAGTGGAAGAAAGGTAGAGCTGAGGGAGCACCACCTGTGAGTTGGGCTTGTTTTGAGGAGGCTTTCTTGGGGCGTTTCTTTCCCCGAGAACTGAGAGAGGCAAAGGTACAAGAGTTTCTCACCCTTAATCAAGATTCACTAAGTGTTCATGAGTATGGATTGAATTTCACACAATTGTCCCGATATGCTCCGGAGATGGTTGCGGATTTGAGGAGCAAGATGAGTCTTTTTGTTGCTGGGTTGTCCCGTCTGTCAAGCAAAAAGGGCAAGACAGCTATGCTAATTGGGGACATGAATATAGCAAGGTTGATGTTCTATGTGTAGAAGGTTGAGGAAGAGAAGCTGAGGGATAGGGAGGAGTTTAGAAACAAGAAAGCTAAGACAGGGAATGAGTCTAGGCAGCAAAGAAATAATATGAACCGGTCTTCTTTCCAACAAAAGCAAAATGGACTTGCTCCATCATCTGCTAGTGCACCTGCACACAGAAACAAAGGTGAGTACAATTGTAACACCTCCATTTTTGAAAGAACTAGAAATACTTAGAATTGGAAAGAAACAGTTTTTTTTTTTTTGGAAATAATCAAATTTGGAAAGTTTGACAAAGTTATGGTAAGTATGAGTTTTGGGTCGACTTCAAACGACCATAACTCCTAGCTCAGGATGAGTTAGGTGTGCTACAAGATACCGTAGGAAATATCTTTGAATTATCTTTCCAACGCCACTGAGTTTTCTCAATTTTGAGTTGGGCTTGTTTTGAAAAGGCCTTCTTGGGTGTTTCTTTCCCCGAGAACTGAGAGAGGACAAGGTACAAAAGTGTCTCACCCTTAAGCAAGATTCACTAAGTGTTCATGAGTATGGTTTGAAGTTCACCCAACTATCCCGTTATGCTCTGGAGATGGTTGCGGATGTGAGGAGCAGGAAGAGTCTTTTTGTTACTGGGTTGTCCCGTCTATCAAGCAAAGAGGGCAAGGCAGCCATGCTAATTGGGGACATGGATATAGCAAGGTTGATGGTCTATGTGCAGCAGGTTGAGGAAGAGAAACTGAGGGATAGGGAGGAGTTTAGAAACAAGAAAGCAAAGATAGGAAATGAGTTCGGGCAGCAAAGAGATAATGTGAACCGGTCTTCTTTCCAACAAAAGCAAAAGGGACCTACTCCATCATATGCTAGTGCACCTGCAGCTAGAAACAAAGGTGAGTAAAATTGTAACACCTCTCTTTTTGAAAGAACTAGAAAGACTTAGAATTGGAAAGAAACCATTTTTTTTTGGAAATAATCAAATTTAGAAAGTTTGACAAAGTTAAGCTAAATATGAGTTTTGGGTCGACTTCAAATGACCATAACTCCTAGCTCAGGATGACTTAGGTGTGCTACAAAATACCGTAGGAAATATATTTGAATTATCTTTCCAACTACACTATTTTTTCTCAATTTTGAGTTCGTATGAGGGAGATATGTCCATTCGAAGTTGGGTTGTCTAGATAAGGAGAGTCAAAACCGGATTTTAAAAGGGTATTATGGTCTTTTCACTAACCAATTAATTAAATTCATTTTTGGTAATTAAGTTGGGGACAAAAATAATTGGATTCAGTTTACACTTCATAAAAATAAGTTAGGGTATTGAGAGAAGAGAAAAGAAGAGGAGAATAGAGGAGAAAAAAGGAGAGGATCAAGGCATTCGTTGAGGTTCTTGAGTTTTGTCGCGGATTTTCGCCATGGTTTTGATCCCTAAGAGGTATGTAAGCTTCCATAGTGTTGGGTTTGTTTACCCACACACTAATCATGTCGTTAAATTCGTTCTAGAAAGATGAAGGTCGTTTGATGTTCTTGAATTGTGTTCTTGAAATTGGCTTTCGTTTTTTAGTTAAGATGAGATTGACAAGTTCTTGAGGAAATCGAGTCGATTTTAGAGTTGTGTTTGATTAGATTCTTGGGTACATGTATTGGGTATCTAAATCTAAAGAGAAATTGAGAAAAAAAATTGAATTTAGGCGAATTGGGGTTAGAAAACGAGAAATAAAAAAATCGGACAAGGAACAGGTACCAGGTCCACATCAGGACCTGTTCCTTCAGTGTGAAAAATTTCTCTCCACGTCACGGAGAGGTCGTGGACTCCACTGTTTCAAAAAAAATATTTCGACCAAACATTTTAATTCATCTCCGCGTTGCGGACTTGCTCCCCAGACAATGTTTTTCAACCGTTTCTCATGTTTAACTATCTAAAACCACTCTTAAACATCACGAAATCTTTCCTATCACAAATCACAACCTTGAATTCATAAATCAAATTCAAGGTAGAGTTGAGAGTCAAGTTTTGAGAGTTCTTTCAAACATTTTTGAGAAAGTCCCTTTGAGTCTTTTTGAGGAGTCTTCTACAATTTCTAATAACTTGTTTCAAGACTCGAGCAAGTGAGTATGAGAGTGAGGAGAATGTATTCATGAGTCTATTTTTTCATCACGATATCCTTCATATCATGAACCATAACTCTTGAATTCATAAGTCACATTCAAGAGAGAGTTAAAAGTAGAGTTCAAAGAAGCCTTTCAGTTCAATTGTGAATCCTTTGAGATCCATCATCGATTTGAGCTAAGTTTTTAGTAAGTAAGTATGAGAATGAGAAGAGTCGTATACATGAGTTCCTTATTGATATTTTGACCCTTGAGTTGAGTCGTTCATGCCCATAAATTCCGTATGAACTCCATCAGTTGAGTATCTTCGAGAGGAGTAGCATCTTCGAATTCTATGTCTTTGAGCATTGAGTTCCTAATGCTTTTGAAATTTTATTCCTACTGATGGGACTACTATATGTTACCTATGAAACCCTTGAGTTGAGTTGTTCATGCCCATATTTCTACATAAACCCTATGAGTCGAGTAGTCTAGAGATGAGTACTATCATTGAGTCTTGAGTTCTGAGTATTGAGGTTCTTTATTTCTATTAAGATCCCTAAGTTGAGTCGTTTAGATTTATAATTCCACATGAACCCTATGATTTGAGTTATAAATTTTAAAAAGCTTTTTAAAGCCAACACTTGAGTTCTTAAACTGAGTTTTGAGAAAGTAAAGATGAGTTTTGAGAAAAGAGTTTTCTAAACATGATTAGTATGACAATCAAGTATGCCACCAATGTATGAGCAGCATGGTATCTAGATATACCATCAATGTTTATGCAGTATGACTTCCCGAGTCATTAATGATCATATTATAATATGATTTTGAAATGTTTTTGAGAAAGAGCAGAGTTGAGTTCATTTTCTTTAAAATGATATATGGGAACTAAGTATTTCTAAGAGTAAATGTTTTCACATTTAAGATGAGAGGAAACTGAGATTTCCAAAAGAGTTTTGAGCAATTTGAGTACCATCTCTTTTAAGAGAAATATTTTTGAGTAATAATCTCAAACTACAGAAAAGTTATGTTCTTAAACATATGAGCTAGTATATTTTGGGAGTAGAATTGAGCACCGATATGGAGGAGAGTTCAAATAACTCACAGCCCTCATAAACCATGTGGCCAACGTGGATAGAAAGGGTCATACTTTTTAGATGATTCCTTAATGCTCTTTAGCATAGACTAGTGGATCCACTTAGTTAAGGCGTTCTATATGATGGCAAAGTATAGGACAGTTCTGGCAGTGTGGGCAAGACGATGTGTCATCACTTAGGCTCATAGTGGTGGTTGTCGATTAGAGAAACTCCTACAGAGTTATATTGTATTTTTATATACACACTGAGTATTATTGTATTTTTCAATACATTTTGCTATCTACAGTTTTACATCTTTCCATAGATATTGCATCATTTACTATTACTTTATCCTTGAGTATCATGAGTTTAGTATTTCGAGTTGAGTATCTTAAGTTGAGTATCTTTAGTTGAGTACCTTCGAGTTGAGTATCTTGAGTTGATTTGTGCTTCATTGTGTCGAGTACCTTATTGTTGAGTTTCACTGAGTTGAGAACCTTATTTCTGAATTGAGTATCTTATCCTTGAGTACTTCTGAATTGAGTAAGTTTGAGTATCCTTGAGTATTCCTTGAGTTGAGTAAGTTTGAAAAGAGGTAAGTATATTTCCTTTCTATCAAGTTCAAGCTTATGTTATGCTTTAGAATTCCCCTTACATGCTTGTACATTCCACGTATTGAGCCATTTGGCCTGCATCATTTTATGATACAGATACAGGTATTCAGGGTCATCAACAGGAGCTTCGTTGATACCACATGGAGTTTGAGTTAGCTATGGTGAGCCTCCTTGCTTCCGGAGGGTTCTACTTTTACTTTCAGTTATATTAGTTGTAAGGAGGTCGTGGGTCTTGTCCCGACTTCCATCTTTGTCATTTAGAGGCTTCATAGATAGACTGTAGAGTTTCAGAAGTCTGTTAATTTATTTTATTAAATGTTTTAAAGACTTAAGTTGCCTATTTTATGGTGAGTTGAATAATTTATTTTTATTCAGAGTTTTTCATTTGAGCTGATTTTATTCAGTTTTAAGCTATGTATGCTTAAGTTAGTCTTCCGTTTGTAGTCAGCCGTGATTAGGGTTCACTTGGGGACCATCAATCATTCTTGAGTGTCAGCCACATCCAGGGTGTAGACTCGGGTCGTGACAACAATAGTCAGAATTCACAACAGTTTAGAGCTAGACTTGCACAGCCTCAGGGTAGTGTGGCACAAGGAGGTAACTGGGCTTCTACATGAGCTAAGTATGGTAGGACCCACCCAGGTAAATGTCGCGATGGCTCCACAGGTTGTTTCAAGTGTGGACAAGAGAGTCATTTCATGAAAGAGTGCCCTAAGAGCCGGCAAGGTAATGGGAATCAGGGCAATAGAGACCAATCTTCATCAGTTGCTCCACCAGACAGGGTTGCACCTAGAGGAGCTACTTCTGGTAATGGTGGAGGAGTAAACCGCCTTTATGCGATCATTAGTCGTCAAGAGCAAGAGAATTCTCCAGATGTCTTTACGCTTGATCTTTATGCTTTGCTAGACCCAGGAGCAAGTTGATCTTTTGTGACTCATTATGTTGCAAATAATTTTGATGTTCTTCCTGAGAAATTTTGTGAACCCTTTTGTGTTTCTACACTTATTGGGGAGTCTATTCTAGCTAAGCGAGTATATCGTGATTGTGTCGTTTCCATCAATCACAAGAACACCATGGCTGATTTAGTTGAGTTAGACATGGTAGATTTTGATGTCATTCTAGGTATGGACTGGCTTCATGTCTGTTTTGCCTTCATTGATTGTAGAACTCGAGTTGTTAGGTTCCGAATTCCGAATGAGCCAGTTATAGAGTGGAGTAGCAGTTCAGTAGTGCCTAAGGGTTGTTTCATTTCGTACCTTAAGGCGAGAAAGTTAGTTTCCAAGGGGTGTGTCTATCACTTAGTATGAGTTAATGACTCTAGTGTTGAGATACCTCTTATTCAGTCAGTTTTAGTAGTAAAAGAGTTTCCAGAAGTCTTTCCTGATGATCTTCTCGGAGTCCCTCCCGAGAGAGAAATAGATTTTGGTATAGACATTCTTCCAGATACTCGTCCTATATCTATTTCGCCATATAGAATGGCTCCAACAGAGTTGAAAGAGCTAAAAGAGCAGTTGAAAGATCTCCTTGATAAGGGTTTTATTCGACCAAGTGTCTCACCTTGGGGCGCTCCGGTCTTGTTTCTGAGGAAGAAGGATGGTTCCCGTAGGATGTGTATAGATTACCGTCAGTTGAACATGGTTACCATAAAAAATAAGTATCCTCTTTCGAGGATTAATGATCTCTTCGATCAACTTCAGGGTGCTACTTGTTTCTCTAAGATAGACCTCATACCATGCTACCATCAATTGAGGGTAAGGGAATATGATATTCTAAAGACAACATTCAGGGCCCATTATGTTCATTATGAATTCCTAGTTATGTCCTTTGGTTTGACCAATGCGCCTGCAGCGTTCATGGACCTTATGAATAGTGTATTCAAACCTTATTTAGATATGTTTGTATAGTATTCATTGATGACATACTAATCTATTCAAGGAATGAAGAAGATCATGTTAGTCATCTCAGAATAGTTCTCCAAAATCTAAAGGATAGAGAGTTGTATGCCAAGTTCTCTAAGTGTGAGTTTTGGCTTGAGTTTGTGGGATTCTTAGGCCACATTGTGTTTGGAGACAGAATTAAAGTTGATACCCAGAAAATAGAGGCAGTGCAAAATTAGCCTAGACCCACATTTCCAACTGATATTAGGAGTTTCATGGGTATGGCTGGCTATTATAGAAGGTTCGTAAAGGGGTTCTCATCTATTTCATCCCCTTTGACCAAGTTAACTCAGAAAAAAAATGAAATTTCAATGGTCTGAAGCTTCTGAGAAAATCTTTCAGGAATTGAAAAATAGGTTAACTACTGCGCCAATATTGACCTTACCAGAAGGCATGCAAGTCTTTGTTGTTTATTGTGATGCGTATAGAGTTGGTTTGGGTTGTGTGTTAATGCAGAATGACAAGGTTATAGCTTATGCCTCCAGACAGTTGAAAATTCATGAGGAACTACCCAACCCATGATCTAGAGTTGGCTGCCGTAGTATTTACTTTAAAAATATGGCGCCATTATCTTTATGGTGTTCATATGGATGTGTTCACTGATCACAAGAGTCTTCAGTATGTGTTTACTCAGAAAGAGCTTAATCTCAAGGATTTTGACATGAGTATTCTTTATCACCCAGGTAAGGCTAATGTTGTTGCTGATACCTTGAGCATGTTATCTATGGGTTGTACAACCCATTTTGAGGAAGATAAGAAAGATCTAGCAAATGATGTGCACAGACTTGCACGCTTGGGAGTCCTACTAATGGATTCCACAGAGGGAGGAGTAGTGGTGATGATTAGGGCTGAATCATCATTAGTGTCAGAAGTAAAAGAGAAGTAAGACCAAGACCCTATTTTGCTTGAATTGAAGGAAAATGTTCTTAAGCAAAAAGTAATGGCTTTTGAAACAAGGGAGAGATGGTGTATTGAGGTATCAAGGTAGATTGTGTGTACTAAGGGTGGATCAACTCCAAAAAGGATCATGGAGAAAGCTCATAACTCCAGATATACCATTCATCCGGGTTCCACAAAGATGTATCATGACTTGAGAGAAGTTTATTGGTGGAGTAGTATGAAGAAGGGCATTGCAGAGTTTGTTGCTAAGTGCCCGAATTGCCAACAAGTTAAGGTAGAGCATCAAAGGCCGGGTGGTATTGCTCAGAATATAGAACTTCTGGAATGAAAGTGGGAGATGATCAATACGGACATCATCACAGGTTTACCAAGGTCTCACAGGTAGCATGATTCTATTTGGGTGCTTGTTGATAGAATGACAAAATCAGGCCACCTTTTGCTGGTAAAGACTACCCATTTGGCAGAAGATTATGCTAAGTTGTATATTCAAGAGGTAGTTAGACTTCATGGAGTTCCTGTCTCCATTATTTCAGACAGAGGTGCGCAATTTACTGCACAGTTTTGGAAGTCATTCCAAAAAGGCTTGGGTTTAATAGTGAACTTATGTACTGTTTTTCATCCTCAGACAGATAGGCAAGCAGAGTGCACCATTCAGACCTTAGAGGATGATCACCTACCTCTCATTGATTTCGCTTACAACAATAATTATCACTCTAGAATCCATATGGCTCCTTATGAAGCTCTTTATGGGAGAAGATGCAGATCTCCTATCGGATGGTTTGAAGTTGGTGAAGCAGGGTTGATAGGACTAGACTTAGTTCATCAAGCTATGGAGAAAGTGAAAGTCATTCAAGAGAGGTTGAAAACGGCGTAGAGTCGTCAGAAATCCTACACTGATGTTAGGAGAATGGAGTTAGAGTTTGAAGTAGATGATTGAGTATACTTGAAAGTTTCACCTATGAAGGGTGTTATGAGATTTGGTAAGAAGGGGAAGCTTAGTCCCCGGTATGTTGTTCCTTACAGAATATCCAAAAAGATTGGCAATGTAGCTTATGAGTTAGAGCTACCACAAGAGTTAGCAGCGATTCATCCGATATTTCACGTCTCCATGTTCAAAAGGTGCATGTGAGATCCTTCACTTATCATACTAACTGAAAATATTGGTATCAAAGATAGTTTGTCCTATGAGGACATTCCGGTTCAGATTCTAGACCGTCAGGTTCGCAAGTTAAGGACCAAGGAGGTAGCATCAGTCAAAGTTCTTCGGAGAAACCAGTTTGTTGAGAAAGCTACTTGGGAAGCTGGGGAGGATATGAAGAAGAGATATCCACATCTCTTTGAGTCCGGAGAAATTTCAGATCAAGGTACTAATTCTCTTCTTAGTACTTTTTAATATATAGGCTTGATGTGTTAGATTTACTTGTTGGGTGTTTGAGCTGAATGTTAGATGTTACACCCTTAGCCTAGTAAGAGAAATCACATTCGAGGACGAAAGTTCCCAAGGGGTAGATATTGTAACACCTCATTATTTGAAAGAACTAGAAAGAGTTAGAATTGGAAATAGTCATTTTAGGAAAGAATGAAAAAATCTGAAAATTGGTTAAGCTATGTTAAGTTTGAGATTTGGGTCCACTTCAAACAACCATAACTCCTAGCTCAAGATAATTTAGGTGTGCTTCCAGATACCATAGGAAATATCTTGGAATTATCTTTCCAACGCCGCCGAGTTTGCACGATTCCGAGTTTGTATGAATCAGATATACCCATTTGACGTTGGGTTGTTCAAATAAGGAAAGTCTAATTCGGATTTTAGAAGGGAATTATGGTCTTTCCCATATTAATTTAATTTCATTTTTTGGTCATTAGTTGGGGTCTAAACTGAACTTGGTCAATTTATGTTTTTGGAAAAGAGTTAAGGTTTTGAGAGAGGAGAAAAGAAGAGGAGAAAAGAGGAGAAGAAGCAAGGATTCGTCAATTTCTTGGAGAATTGCATGTGGATTTCACCAAGGGTGGATCCTTACGAGGTATGTGAGATCACATAGCATTGGGTTAGTTCACCCACGCATCAATCATGATTCAATTCAGCGAATTTGTATTGTTTTGGAAGCAAATCTTATGGGTTCTTGATGATAATTCATTTGAAATCTTGTGGGCTCTTGTTGTTGAAGTTTCTTGAGTTTGATTCATGATTTTAGGTGTGTTATCAAGTAGAATCTTACATATATTGTTGGTATAGTTGATTCTAAGTGTTTGGGGAAAGAACCAAGTTGAAATAGGGGGTTTAGAATTGAAAAATGAAGAAGAAAAGTCGGAGTGCACTTGGGCAGGGGCCTGGGGCGCCGCCCCAGCCAGAGAGCCCCAACTGGGGGATTGAAATTTGGGCTCTGGGGTGCTGCACCAGCCAGAGCTTCCCAACCCATTCCCTAAAATTCAAAGGTTGGTGCCTCGCGCCTCTTAAAGCGCTAGGGACGCCAGTTCTTCCACCTTTTCCCACTTCTTTCCGTACTAGTTCCTTAACAATGTACCTATGTTTTCTAGTCGGTTTCTATACTCTAAGGTACGTCTAAACATCATGAAATCATCATTAACGTGAGATCATGAGCCTTGAATCCCTACTTCAATTCAAGGAAAGTTAAGAGTCAAGTCATGAGGTTAAGAATTAAGTCAAGATAAGTTCATAGAGTTTTTCAAAAGTTTTTCACAAACGTTTTAACTTTGTTTTAAGACTTAAGCTTTGAGTTGAGTAAAGAGTAAGACTAAGTTCATTTCTTCAAAGATTATACGGGAACTAAGATTCCCAGGAGTTAAAATGTTTTCACATTTGAGCAAAAAAGGAAACACTAATTTCCAAGAGAGCTTTTAAGCTAAGTTTTGAGTAATTATCTCAAACCAAAGAAAGAGTTTTGCTTTTAAAAACATATGAGCTGAGTATATTTTGGGAGTCGTATTGAGCACCGATATAGGGATGTGAGTTCATATAACTCAAGTCTCCATAAACCACGTACCCATCATGGGTAAAAAGAATCATACTGTTTAGATGATTCCTTAGTGCTTTTTAGCATAGACTAGTAGATCCACTTAGTTAAGGCGTCTATATGACGACAAAGTATAGGACAGTTCTGGCAGCGTGGGCAAGACGTTGTATCATCACTTAGGCTCATAGTGGTGGTTATCGGTTAGAGAAACTCCCACAGTATTATATTACTTTATATGTAAACTGAGTTGTAATTGCATTTCTTTAACAAATTGAGTTGCTACTTCCTGTTTTAAATGCTTTGTATGACTGCACCATTATTTTTGTTTTACTTTGCATTTGAATTGAGTTATTCATGAGTTGAGTAAAGCTAAGGTAAGTGTTATTTTCATATTCATTTCAAGCTTATGTCTTGTTTAGCATTCCCCTCGCATACTCGTACATTCAACGTACTGATGTCATTTGGCCTGCATCATTTTATGAGGCAGACACAAGTAACTAGGATCAGCATCCAGCGCTTCATTGATCCAGTTGAGCACTCAGAGTCAGTTGGTGAACCTCCTTGCTTTTCGGAGGACTCTTTTTACATTGCTTTAGTATTTCAGTTGTTAGGAGGTCTTGTCCCGACATCCCTCCTTGTTTTAGAGGCTTCATAGACAGTTAGTAGTTCAGTTGTCTTTACATTGTTATTTCTTATGTTAAGACTTGAGTTGCCATTTTGGCAAAGTTGAATGTTTGACCTTTAAACGTTCTAAGTTATTTTATTAAACAAGTTGAGTATAGATGCATTGAATCCTTGTATTAATATTTTTAAGTCTTCTACTATAAGTTAAGCCAGACCAAGGGTTCGCTTGGGCCAGAAATGGTTCTCGAGTAACTTCAAGGCACAAAACACCAACAAATTAAAATGAAATTTTAAAAAATGAACATACTAATAAAATTTGAATTTAGGTCTTGATAAAATGTAACTTCTAAAAAATTGCGATTTAGGTCTCGTAAATGAATATCGAATATCGAATATAAAATATTAATTTTAAACATTGCATGTAAAAGACATTTTTGTTCTATCAGTATGGATTTTAGCATGCATCCACAACCCATACCAATTAATTAACAATTTTGTTACAAATAAATTTCAAATCCATTAAATTAAATGTCTTGTGATGTACTACCAAAATTTAAACCTGTTGTTTAAATTCTGAATATGTCTTCTACATTTTAGATAAAATTGAGCTCAAATTGATATAGCTAAAGCCTTGAGGATAGTTTAGTCATTGAACTGTAAAACTTATTCAAAATGCCTTCTTGGAATGAAAACTTTTCTAATATTCTAAGTATGATAAATAAATGTTTGTGTCCCAAAATTCTCACTTACCATTTCTTCCCTCTATATATATTTAGAGGTAGAAGTAATCCCTAGGGTTTACTTTTGTCTGCTGACAATCCACAACAACCTCTGATGACCTACATCTACATGAATTAGGTAAATCAATTTTCCTCTTCCTAATTTGTTCCTTTGTACTATCTTTTAGGATTCAAATCATTGTTCATAGTTCTAATAGAGTTTTATGTGAAGAATTTGATGTTGTGTTTCAATTTAATGAGTTTAACTGCTTTGATATCATTTACTTGATTCAAGAGTGTGTCTAGAAACAAGATTTTCTATCTGCACAAGGTACGATTAAGGTTTGGGTTTGTTGTTGTTTTTAGATGAGTTTAATTCAGCCAAGTGAAGATTTTTCTGAAACAATTCTAGTGCTTTAGCTTTCTCTGAGACAAGGGTTTATCAAAACAGTCTGTCTTGGTTAAGGACGCAAATAACTTATGCACTTCAAATCAAATCATTTATAAAAAAGTACTTTTGTAGAAAAACAATGTGTGTTTTGTGTTGTATGTTCTCAAAAGGATTTTTTTTTTTTGGCCAAACAGTTCGAATGTAAAGAGGAGTGCCTTTTTGTGTTTTTAGCCTAACAGAAGAGTCTAGCCAAATAGGCTACTAGAAACGTAAGAATTCCTATTCTTCCAAACTTCCTAATATTTCTTAAAAAATTCATTGATTACATCTATCAAGAATGCAACAATTGTGAATGGAATATATTTCAATAATTAAAAGGAATGACTACAGAGAAATTGGCTTGTCTTAATTGTTGATCATTAAAGAATCTCCTAATTTGAATAACGAATCTAACTATTTATCATCATAGAATATGACCAAAAAGGACAAAAGGAACATTAACCCCTACAATAACAACATACCTGATGTAATCCCATAAGTGGGATGTGGGGAGACTAGAATGGTCCTTGACTTAAGACAAAACTTAAGTTGTTGTTTTCACTCCTTTCTTTATCCCGTTCACATTCTTTTTCCTTGTGTTGTTTCTCCTTTTCTCTTGCAGGTTCTCATTTGCGGTCCCTCTCATTGGCATCATTTGCCTTATCCTTCAGCCTAGATTCATCTTTCTAAAGTTTTTATTTTCTCTTTTATTATATTTTGCAACTCATACACATTCTTTTTAATGAGATCCAAAGGTTGTAGAAACTTGAAGTCTTCATCCATATCAATTTCATTCTGCATTCTTTAGTTATTATTGGTTAGTTCAACATTATCAAAAGATCTAAACTTCAGATACAAAAATCAGAATATCAAAATGGTTGCATTACATTGCGTCAATTTGTTTCTAGTTCAAGATGCTAAATACCCTTTGGCACAAAGGTAACAAGAGCACCGAGAGAATGAAAATCTACTTCCTCCTAGTGCATAAAGGGAATAGAACAATTCTCACATAAGAGCACAATGGAAGGAATTCTACTTCCTCCTAGTGCTCTTGTTCCCTTTGTGCAAAAAGGTATTCGTTATGCAAACATTTTGATATTCTTATTTTTGTATTTGAGGTTTAACTCTTTTGATAACTCTAAACTAATCAATTATAACTAAGAAATGCAAAATAGTATCGATATGGATGAAGACTTCCAATTTCTACAACCTTTGGATCTCATTACAAAAAATGTATATGATCTGCAAAATATATTTTAAAAGTATAAATAAATATTTTTGTCCCAAAATTCTCACTTATCATATCTTCCTTCTGTATATATTCAGAGGTAGAAGTTAGAAGTAATCCCTAAGGTTTACTTTTGGCCGCTGACAATTCAAAGCAACCTCCGATGACCTATATCTACATGAATCAGGTAAATCAATTTTCCTCTTCCTAATATGTTCCTTTGTACTATCATTTAGGGTTCAAATCGTTTTTCATAGTTCTAATAGAATTTTATGTGGAGAATTTAATTTTCTGTTTCTATTTGATAAGCTTAACTACTTTGATATCCGTACTTGATTCAAGAGTGCGTCTCGAAACAGGATTCTCTATCTGCACAAGGTACGAGTAAGGTTTAGGTATGTTGTTGTTGTTAGATGAGTTTAATTCTGCCAAGTTAACATTTTTCTGAAACAATTCTAGTGCTTAAGCTTTTTCTGAGCCAAGGGTTTATCAAAACAGTCTCTCGTGGTTAAGGACGCAAATAACTTATGCACTTCAACTCAAATCATTTATAAAAAAGTACTTTTGGAGAAAAACAATCTGTGTTTTGTGTTGTATGTGCTCAAAAGGACTTCTTTTTTTTGGCCAAACACCTCGAATTTATAAAGGAGCTTTTTCTTTTATGTGACTTTAGCCTCCAAGAAGCCTCTAGCCAAATAGGCTACTAGAAACTTAAGAATTCCTATCCCTTCAAAACACAGAAACAACCCAAAAGAACAAAAAAAATTTTTTATTGGGAATGCCATCCCTCACCTGAATAATTTGCCTTCCATTGGGCCAAAACCTTTACTCTGCCTATCAAGGTCTAGTATATAGGAAGAAATCACCTAAGGCTTTTTGTCCTTTTTAGAATTTAAACTCAAGTCTCCATTATATTCTCTCATTTCATTGCTCCCTAGTTTATGGCCTTGGGTGCATTGTGCCTGACTTGCCTCTTTAGTTTTTTCTTCTTTTTCTGGTACACTATTGACAAAGGCGCACTTAAGCCCTGAAACAAGGCAAAGAATGTGGTGAGTGTTTCGCCTTGCTAAATGTGCATACATAAGGGGGAAAGTAGGTTAGGAAAAATGTAATGGATGGATATTACAAATAAGCATGCATCAAACCTTGTGGAAATAACCATACTTACAATTATTAGTTAAGAACTAAACACATATATTTGTTTTTTTTCTCCATTTGCGCTTTGCTCTTAAAGTCCCAACGAACTTTAAAACCCCAAAAGTTGAGTTGAAATTTTGGAATGATTGCAATTTGGCCTGTAATCTCCTTGCGAGTAAAAATAATCCAGAGAGATATAGTTTCACTTTAACCGTCCAGCAAATGGATTCTTGGTGTGCGATGAGCCCAAAAAGGGATCTAATGTATTACACCTAACCTTTTGGTTTTATGAGCTTACTGGTTTTGTTTTATTGTCTGTATGTGTAGTGGTGCATTTAACGCTACAGTGAGTCTATGGCATGTTGAATGAGGGCGATCGCCTTATTCTTAATAAATAAGTGTTCTCAAAGGCGATCGCCTTATTTGTGGTTTGTTTACTTGTACTCAGTTGAACTATCAATTAGTGTTCTCAAAGGAGATCACCTTGGGTGAATGGCGAGGCGAGGCACAGCCTTTGCGCCTATTATCGGCAAGGTGAGGCGACCTCGAAATGGCGAGCAAAGGTGAAGCAATGACGAGTTATGAGTGGGAGGCGAGGCGATCCAATAAAGGCGTCACCTTTTTTTGAAAAGAAATGATTTAATAATTAAAAGATAACATTACGATTTATTTGGAGTTTTGGACAAACCCAACTCTGTTTTCCCTTTTTTCTCTCCAGTTCGTAGTAGCGACTCTCTTCTCGATCTTGGCGACCTCCAACAGGTACTTCTTCTCTCTTCCTCTTTAATTCTTCTTTCTCCTCTGTTTCATGACCTTGAGCAGGTAAATTTTTAGAAGTTGTTTTCTTCTTCTTTCATGTTCTGTTAGTTGTGTGCACAGTCTTAGTTATTTTTTATGCTCTGTTATTTAATTTCTGCAGACTACTGCAATCTGCCTATTGTTTATTTCTGCCCAACTCAATTTAGTTTATTAGTTATTTTACTGTTAGTTTTGACTTGAAATGTTTGCTAATATGTTATTGCTATTGAAATTTTGGATATCTATATATCCAATTAAATATTTTTAATATCTATATATTCAAATATTTTGGATATCTATTTATTAAATATTTTAGATATCTATATATTCAAAAGGGCGAGTGCATTGCCGCACGGCGGGGCAGACCCTTGTCGCATTTCACCATCTAAAACACTTCTATCAATACCTATGTACCTATTCCTTTTATTTGGGTGGGGATGTAAAGGGGGAGGGGGGGGAGAGTGGAGTGAGAATGCGGTAATTGTGTATCTTCCTACAAGATCATCAAATTTGTGTATCCTTTTAGTTGAATTTTTTTTGTGTTTTACTTATTAGGTTCTCTTCCATTTTGAATCCAGGAAACCTGTTTACTCTGTTGTATTTAGTCCGAATGGTGAATACTTAGCAAGTAGGTCATTGGATAAATGAATGAATATATGGTTAGTGAAGGAGGCAAAGATTATAAAAACTTACAATGGCAATGGCAGTATTTTTGAAGTGTGTTGAAGCAAGGAAGGAAACAAGGTTGCAGTTTATTTTGCAAACAACAAGGTTTGTGTGTTTGATATTTGATTTTAGAGGTTGAGGAATAGCGCTTTAAAAGGATGTGGGAACACAGAGGCAGGAATTTCACAATTCAAGAAACTCTGTCGTACAAAAATGGAGATTGTAGATATGCTTCTTTTGATATATCATATAGTGTCCGGTTTACCCATTGCAAGCATAAGTTTAGATCAAAGCCATAATGATTTAGTCGGCCCTAATTTTGATAAACCGGACAGCATGTGACGAATCAAAAAAAGCTTATCTACAATCTGCATTTCTGCAAGGCAGAGTTTCTTGAATTGTGAAATTCTTGCCTTCTTTTCAAATGGAAAGAAAAAGACTTTTACACTTTATGGTCTGAATTCTGCCTCTGTGTTCTCAAGTCATTTTAAAGTTATTCCTCAACTTCTACAATCGAATATCAAACACACAAACCTTGTTGTTTGGAAAAGAGGTTGCAACCTTGTTGTCTTTCTTGTTCCAACACATTTCAAAAATACCGCCATCGCCATTGTAAGTTTTTACAATCTTGGCCTCTTTTACTGATCATATATTCATGCATTTATCAAATGACCCACTTGCCAAGTATTCACCGCTTGGACTAAATGCAACAAAGTAAACAAGTTTCCTAGATTCAAAATGGAAGAGAACCTACTCAGTAAAAAAACAAAAACATCCAAATGGAAGAGAGTTCCTATTAGTTAAAGGGGTGTTCTTTCTGTGGGGCTTTGGACTCAACTCTTGTTCAGAGTTCGTATAGTTATACTTTGTGAATTGTTGTTTTATTCTGGAGAGGATAAGTCAAGAAGACTACGGTTGGACCGGTTCAATGGTAACCATTTCAAGAGATGGAGGAGTAAAATACTTTTCTATTTAAGTCTCTACTCAATGTTTCTTATGTATTAACTGAGAAGAATCCTAATAAAGTTGACAACACCTCCATAAATGATGATAAACTTATTTCTCATCTAGAGAAAGTGGAAAAGTATGATGTTGATTCTTATGAGTGTTGGTATTATATTCTTAATTTTCCATTATATTTGATAAATTTTATGATTATTATAGTAGAACTTACTCTAATACAAAGAAAATTTGGAAAACATTGCAAAGTAAGTATGATACCGAGGAAGCTGGAGTGATTAAATTTTTCATTTTCAAATAGTGGACAACAAATCAGTGGTTGACCAAGCTCAAGACTTTATAATGATTGTTGGAGAGCTCCGGTCCGAGGAGATCAAAATTGGTGATGACCTTATTGTTTGTGGCATAATCACTACAACAAATTCGATTATCAGGGACAAATAATTTCGTCATTTATAAATTATATTTCGTCACTAAAAATCTTGTGAGATGAAAAATAATTCGTCACTCAGTCGTCACTAAATATTTGTCTCTAAAAGTATACAAAGACGATTTAGTGCTTCGTTGCTAAAAGTATTATATTAACTACAAAAATAAAAATTGTCCCCAAATGCTTAAACATTTGTGACAAATTTATCTGTCATAAAAAGTATATTTTTTGTAGATAATAGTATGTTTTGTCACTAAAAAGGCTATTACTACCGACAAAATTATATTGTCGCTTATTATTTTACTTCAATCAGTGACGATATCAGTTGTCTCTAAAGTTATATGCATTTCGTAGTTGAACAAAATCTATTTTCGTCACTAATGACTGACTATATTTTATATACCAAAAATTATTTTGTATTAATTAGGGACAAATTTATTATTATAAAAAATGTTAATTTTCCTATATCCTCCCTCAT
This sequence comes from Solanum acaule, assembly GCA_036250505.1. NCBI lineage: Eukaryota > Viridiplantae > Streptophyta > Magnoliopsida > Solanales > Solanaceae > Solanum > Solanum acaule. Next base: position 71,438 of record JAJOOR010001776.1, read on the forward strand.
CTCAAATTTATATTAAACTCCTCCCTAGGAGCTCCCACATTATGCTTTCTTGAGGATTCGAACTCACAACCTTAAGGTTGGAAGTGAGGAGTGCTTACCATCCGATCAACTCTCTCTTGTCTCTCATTTTTAATTTATTTTTTACTTCATTCACTTCTTTCAAATTTAACTTTTGTAGATATAATATATTATATGATTATTTATAGACATACACAAGTGCATGAAATTTACTACCCACAATTCATTCAAATGTAGATTATATTTTAATTAAACTGTATATTATTTAACATATCTTTAAATATATTCAGTACGATTCTGACATTTTATTCAGTTATTTTTATAAATTTTAAAAATTATTTAGTACAATTATAAATTTATATAATATTAAACTTTTTATTTTATTTAAAAAATTGAATAATCGGTTCAATTCGGTCAGTAAATCAATTGTTTTGAAAAAAAACTTCGATACCCATAACTATAGTACTTCATCATAATATATTTGAAATCCTAGGCTATTCATTTCTTTTATTTGTGCTTTCATCTTTTACTTTATTTTGATTTTCACACTGATGGAAAAAGTTAATAGAAATTCATGAAATATTTTGCACCTTTGTAAGGTCTAAGTTTGTAAGTCGGTGTTATCTCTGTATAGTTGATCTACGTGCGTTTGTGGAATTACTATTAAATATATACATATTTTTAGACAGAAGCAAATAGATCGACTTAGTCTATGCAGTTTACTAATCACAAATCAATAGACACGTACAAAAATTAGCACCAAGACTTGAGAAATTATTTTTTCTATAGCCTTTATCGATGAAAGTGTATCAAATAAAAAACAAATGTGTTAAACCAACAAATATTAGTGATCTAGTGGCAGAACCTGTGACGTCTTGCAATTTGAAATAACTATGAAGAAGCTTGAAATTGGAAATAGTCATTTTTGGAAAGAATTCAAAATCTGGAAATTTAGCCAAGTATGGAAAAAGTGAGTTTTTGGTCAACTTCAAACGGTTGTAACTCCTAGCTCAGGAGTTTTTGGTCAACTTCAAGTGAGTTCTTGGAATGATCTTTCCAACGCAACCAAGTTTGCGCGATTTCGAGTTCGTATGAGTGAGTTATCCCCTTTGGAAGTTGGGTTGTTGGCATAGGGAAGTTCATCCGAATTTGTAAGGGTATTTTGGCCTTTTCCCTAACCATTTCTTTTGGTTATATTAAGGGTCTAGGCTGATTTTAATCAGTTTTTCCTTTGAAAAGTGAGAGTTAGGGCTTTTCAGAGAAGAGGAGAAGAAGAGGAAAAAGATAAGAAGAAGCAAGGTTCGTCAAGATCGTCGTGGATTTCATCAGGGGTGATCCCTATTAAGGTATGTGAGAGCTTATAGTGTGGGGTTGGCTCATCCCCCACACGCCAAACTTGTTTTAATTCCGAGAAAATATTGGTTGTGATGTTGAATTCTTGTGGTTGTGTTGTTGAAGTTTCTTGTTGGTTTGGTGCATGTTTCCGGATGGAATTCCGAGTTGAATCTATTGTATATTGAGGGTTTAATGATTATGAGTGTTTGGGGCTGGAACCTTTGATGTTGAGAGGGTTTAGAGTTGGAGAAACTAAGGAGAAAAGTCGGAATTTCGGGGGAAAAGGGTGGGGCGTCGCGCCGGCCAGCGCTCCCCAAAAGAGTTTCTGAACTTCCACCCTTGGGGCGGTGCGCCATGCAGTGCGCCCCATCAGCCTCTCTGAAGTCTGAGGGCTGGCGCTCCGCGCCTCTCAGAGCGCCAAGGATGCCAATCCTCCCCGTTCCTTCCCCACTTTTTCATATGTGTTCTTGGTAATGTACCTATGTTTTCTAGTTGTTTTCAACACTCTAAGGTACATCTAAACATTACGAACTCATCCATAAACATGCGATCATTACCCTTGAATCCATAATCCAATTCGAGGAAAGTTAGGATCGAAGTCAAGTGAAGTTAGAGTCAAGCTTAGAAGTTAGGAAGCAAGTCTTTGAAGTTTTTCAAGAGTCTTTATTGAACGTTTTAATGTCATTTTAAGAGTATAGAGTTTCAAGTTAAGTAAAAAGTATAGAGTTTCAAGTTAAGTAAAGAGTATAGAGTTTCAAGTTAAGCCAAGAGTATAGAGTCAAGTTCATTTCGCAAAAGTTATTAGGGAACTAAGTATTCCCAAAGAAGTTTATAAATGTTTTCACATTTGAGCAAGAAAGGGAACTTTGATTTCAAGAAAGACTTTAAGTTAAGTTTTGAGCAATTATCTTAAACTAAAGAAAGAAGTTTGTTTTTAAAACATATGAGCTAAAGTACATTTTTTGGAGTAGTCTTGAGCACCGAATTGGGGACACGAGTTCATATTAACTCAACTCTCCATAGGAACCATGTAGCCAACATGGGATTTAATGGGTCATACTTTTTAGATGATCACGTAAAGTTAAGCTAATGGATCCACTAAGTTAAAGCGTTCTATATGACGGCAAAGCATAGGACAGTTCTGGCAGCGTGGGCAAGACATTGTAGCACCACTTAGGCTTATAGTGGTGGCTGACAGTTAGAGAAACTCCCACAGTAGAAATAGCATGGTTCCTCAAGGGGTTCTGCTTAGTATGGATGGGGGTATGGGACTTCATTCATGCATTGCACAAGTAGACTTTGAGAGGGAGCATGGTATTTTTTTATGATATTATAAATATGATTTTTGACGTCATGTTTTAAATAGCTTTACACGCTTTATATATTGCATGTGTCTATTGCTTTATATTGAGTTCAGTTATTCATGAGTTGAATAGAGCCAAGGTAAGTGTTCTCTTGTACTCCTTTCAAGCTTAAGTTGTTGTTTAGCTTTCCAGCTCGCATACTCGTACATTCCATGTATTGATGCAAGTTGGCCTGCATCTTATTACGATGCAGACGCAGGTACCCAGGATCATCATCCAGCACGCCGTTGATCCAGTTGAGCACTCCAGAGCCAGTGGTGAGCCTCCTTGCATTCCTGAGGACTCAGTTATTTCGTTTTTCCTAGTTTTGCTTTATTAGGATGTTGCGGGGTCTGTCCCAACATCCATCTCAGGGTTATAGAGGCTTCATAGACAGTCAGTCAGCATGCATATATATAAACATTCTATTTTGAGATGCTAGTTGCCTTTTTGGCCAGATTTTATCAGTTAGGTTGTTTTGTGACCTTTCATTGCATGGAGTTATTATGTTGAGTTAAGTTTTCCGCTAAGTTAAGTAAGTCAGGCCAAGGGTTCGCTTGAGGACCAGCGATGGTCTTCGAGTGCCGGTCCCCCCAGGGTGTAGGCTCGGGGCGTGACAGAACCGTACCTCACTCACGATACTTATAACCTGGATTGTATTTTTGAAATAATGCATTTTATAATTGTATAATTTAATAAAATTCATGAATTGAACTTTTTCATTTTTAAAAAATGGACCGAATTCGTTGGTTTTAATATTTTCCCTCGCCAATTAACGAAAGGACTTTGTCTATTTCTTATAAAGCACTTATATTATTCTTTTTGTAAGTTGTCACTTGTAATTATGAGCAATTGTAGCAAAAAAAAAATTGTATTTAGCTATGATTTTTTTTCGTAGCAAATAGTTGAATTATTCACTACAAATTTTAAGTCGTCGCTATTTAACACCTTACATATTTTGTGACATTTTTTTTGTTGCCACTAAATCATAGATTGATTAGAGACAATAAAATCTTTGTCACCAATTATTTATACTATTAGTGACGAAAATAAATATCATAATTAAAGCTAAGTACTTATAGCTAAAACTTATAATATTTAACTACGAACTCTAATTTGTCGATATTGTAACAACATATTTTTTTAGATGAAATTTTTTTGGGTCCAAAAATCAATAAATTTTAAGTCAAAGAATAATTTGTCATGAATTAGATACATTATTAGTGACGAAATAATGTGTCACCGATAACTTTAAATTCGTGACTAACACTACTTAACAAATGGCGCCAATTAATTTTTTGGTGGGAAACTTTAGTAGACGAAACTTTGCTACAGATTTTTATGTTTCGTCACTAAAAGTATGTGTCTCATATATTTAAGCACGAAAAGTAAATTTTGTCACTAAAAGCGAACAATTAGTGATGAATTTGATGTCATAGCTAATAATTTCGTAGCTATATATCATATTTGTTGTAGTGAATAGATAAACTTCCACCTTCTTGGAAGGAATTTCAAAAACCTATGCGCCACAAACAAAAGGAAACCTCTCATGGGACGTTGATAATGTGAATCTGCATGGAAGAGGAGGCAAGGGGCCAAGATGCACTTTTATAATTAGAAGAGAGTAACATCACAATTTATTAAATTTAATTAGTTCAAATAATACTACTCCTGAATCTTACAAAACTCTTTCTATATAGCATAAGAAGAAAATTTTCAAGAAAATAATGGTACAAATAGCCATGAACAAAATCAAAAAGTTCAAGATAATGGACCGTGCTTTGTTTATGGCAAAAGTGGACATATTACTCGATTTTGCATATTTCAGACACATGGTCCTACACCTCAGGAAAATGTCACCGCAGACACTTATGTGGAGGTAATTACACACATAAATATGGTTAAGAATGTTTATGAATGGTGTGTTGATTCTGGTGCAAATTGTCACGTCTATTATGACAAATATTGATTTAAAAGATATTCTCTTTTTGGGGAGCACAAAACCATCATGATTGGTGATTCTCCTACTACTCAAGTGCTTGAAATAGAAGATGTTGAATTGTGTTTTACCTATGAAAGGGTATTGACTTTGAAAGATGTATTTTATACTCCTTCCATGAGAAAAAAATCGATGTCTAATTTTCTTCTTAATAAAGAAGGTTTCAAACAAATTGTTTAATCTAATCAATATATAATTGTAAAAAAAGGTATTTTTGTGGAAAAGGGATATGCTAGTGATAGGATGTTTAAGTTGAATATTAAAATGAATAAAGTTTTTACTTTTATTTAAATACTCTCTTCTACTACTTTTTGGCATGCTCGTTTGTGTCATATTAATGATCATTATGTTGGTATCATGAGTAGTTTAAAATTAATCTCAATGATTAAAAAAAGATTTTTGAATAGTGTGGGGCTTGTAGTAAAGCCAAGATCACTAAAAGACCTCATTTTTAAGTTGAAAGAAAAATTATTTATTAGAATTAGTTCACACTGTTATTTGTAAACTTGGAGAAATTTTAATTCGTGGAGCAAATAGATACTTTATCACTTTCATTGATTATTTTTCTAAGTTACCATATGTTTACTTGATGAAAAATAAAAGTAATGCTTTCAAAAAATTTAAAATTTATCTCCATGAGGTTGAAAATCAATTTGAAAGAATAATAAAAAAGAATAAGAAGTCACGATAGAGGTCGTGAATATGAGTCAAATGAGTTTAATCATTTTATTAGATCATTGAGAATAATTTATGAAACTACTCCTCCTTATTCTCCTACATGAAATAGTGTAGCGAAAAGAAAAAAAAATAGAACTTTGGTTGATGACTAATATACAATGTCATGCTTATTGAGCCAAGTGTACCTATAAATTTATGGGTGAAACTATTTTGACTGCTTGTTATGTGTTATCATGTGCCTCGTAAAAAGTCTAAATTGACACCTTTTGAGTAGTGGAAAGGTCACAAGCCAAGTTTGAGATATTTAAGAGGTTCGAATTATCTGGCCTTTGTGAGGCTAATGGATCCTAAAATTACATAATTGAGTAAGAAAGTTACTACTTGTGTGTTTTCTTGGGTATGCTTCAAATAGTAGAGTCTATAGATTTTTTAATCATGAGGATAATATCATAATAGAGTTTGATGATATCATTTATCATGAAAATAAATTCCCTCTCATTCTAAAAATAGTGAGGGTCCAAGGATTGAACAAAATTTTTTGTCACTATCTTGTTCTTCTACCTGTACTTTGAGACATAAAATATTGATGATTTTGAGTTAAGAAGTAGTAAACGAGCTAGAGTAGAAAAAGATTTTGATCCTAATTTTCATGTTTTTTAATGTTAAAGATGAACCTCCCACTTTCCCAGAAGCTTTATCTTTACATGATTCTACTTTTTTGAAAAGAGGTTGTAATGAGGAATTGGAATCCCTAATTTCTAATAAAATTATGAAATTGGTTGATTTATCACCGGGTTGTAAAAAAATTGATTGCAAATGGGTCTTACGATTTTATTTTTTTTGAAACTGAATGGATTTATTGATAAATATAAGGCAAGACTAGTTGCTAAATGTTTGAAGCAACTAGAAGGCCTATAATTTTTTGATACTTTTTCTCTGATAACTAGAATTACATCCATTAAACTTTTAATTGTTACGGCTGTAATTTGTTATTTGCATATTCATCAAATGGATGTAAAAACTATTTTTGAAAAATCGGAGACCTAAATAAGGAAATTTATATGAAACAATTGAGTATTTTGTGAAGGCAGACCAAGAAAGGAAAGTGTTTAAACTTACTAAATTCCTATATGACTTGAAACAGACACCAAAGCAATGACATGAAAAGTTTGATTCCGACATGATTGAAAATGATTTTGAAACATATGAGTGTGATAAGTACATATATCGTAAGTCTTGAAATAATTTACATGTTATTATTTGCCTATATATTGATAACTAGGTAAACAATCAGCGCTTCGCGCGGTGGTGAACTACCTCAATAAGCTTATCCATAATCATTTGGTATATCTGTCTTTTTGAGTGAGTACACTGAATTGTCAAAAACATTTTATCCAAAGGGGAATCTTAATATTTATTTAATCCTACAACAAAAAAGATTTGATTCTTAATTAATCTTAATATATATTTTTTTATTAGTTCTTCATTTTAGTCTAGATTTTTGTCATCTTAGACGTGAATTCTCGAATAGTAAATCTAATCAAAGAGTAGAAAAGATCTTTTATTATTTCATTCTCTATATCTATCTATTCAAAAAGTGGTAGTCATTTTATCCATCATTTCAAGAGTTTTTCTCTTGTTCAAGGTCTCTACATTTTTTTTTTATTTCTCATCACTATGGTCACAACTTCTATTTTTTTGTGATTTTTAATCTCACGTTTTGAATTAGATCTTTATCTTTATTTCTTTAGCTTCTGATTAATTAGAATTCTTCCTACTTTGATGGGGAATTCGTTAACTCAATTCCCATAATTCAAACCGCAAAGTTCTAAGGAGATCACCCCGTAAATGGATATTTTTAACCCTCCGAACTATATATAGATCAAAGTCATTTATTTTATCGATTTGAGAATTAATCTAGTCTACATGACATCAATAGTCTAATGATTAAACTAAACTCTTAGTTAACATATCCTAACTTCAACCTAATGAACAAATACATCAACACACATGTACATTGCTCTGCAAAAGATGCCAAGAAATAATTGGCTCAATAAATACTTGTAGCACAAATTCATTTAACTTAGATAACCTAAGCAATGATAGGCAGCCTAACTTGGTCAGACTTGAAGTAAAATTGGAGTTATAAGGAAAACACTTTACATTGGAAAAATTACACCAAGAAAGAAGACTGACTTTGAATCTAAACTTTAAAACACCTACTGGAGTTGTAACTCCACAAAGGTGTCTTCTTTTTCATCAGACTTAAAACTGATATCTGGAGTTGCAATATAGGATACTTCTAATATTGCCTTCCCAATCCTTTTAAAACTGGTCAAAAATAAATTGGTTAGTATCTTATCCCATATTTGTATTTTTATATTTTTTGCTTTATATGTGATCATGCTTCCTTCATTATTAAATCATGTTACTACTATCGGTGTTTTTAATTTCTCCCATTTATCTTCTGGTAAACAATTGTATTTACATATATTAGC